>CAUJGJ010000258.1:2868600-2876100 GCA_963170055.1 Halisarca cf. caerulea | reverse complement strand
GTTTATGTCTCTGTTGTGATATTAATCATCTATATTCCAATATCAAAATCATCATTTTAACCCTAATTGAAATAATCCCTGTGATGTTACACTGTCCCAGTAGTTATCACTAAGTGTTACATACCACTCTGTCCCCTTGGGCTGTGTGTGTTTGCTTCTGGACACACCACCTAGCCACAACTTACTACTGCTAGGGGTAGGTGGGGTTTGGTTGCTAATTGATTCCTATATCTGTTTGTGACTTTGCCTGGAGACCCAATGGGGATGTTGCTATGGTAACATCCCCGTTCAACTGTTTTGTTCCGAAGTTATTTCAGTTTAGTTCCGTCAACTCTGTTTTGCTGTCAGCTGCACTGGGTTCTCCTGCATTCCTTGCATTACTTGTTGCTTTCGTGACTAATGCCTGCCGTTTATAATTGTGAAGGCAGAAAGACTATGTGCACCTTAGAATTTGCTAAAGGATATTCCACACATAGCCGGGTGCATGTTGTGGTATGCATAGCTCTTTGTGATGACCTTACAGAAGAGTCCTGCCTCAAGCAAGTTTTTGATGAATTCTGTACATACGAACTACGTATGTGTGAACCGCATGCTCTTGAGAACCGCATGCTCTCAGGATGTACATCTTGTAGATGTCTTCTCTTCAGTGCACATCTAGCCAGGGAGGCCCTTTCACACAATGTTTCAGCAACTGCACCCACCTCCCCCCACTCCCCACACACACTCATGTACAGCTGCCCCTCCCACTCCCTGTACAGCTACCCCTCCCACTCCCTGTACAGCTGCCCCTCCCACTCCCTATACAGCTACCCCTCCCACTCCCTGTACAGCTGCCCCTCCCACTCCCTGCACAGCTACCCCTCCCACCCCCTGTACAGCTGCCCTTCTGCCCCCTGTACAGCTGTCTACCCTCTGTACCCTGTCTACCAGACCTTCAACCCTATTGAGCACAGCAAGTGCTCTACTGAGTGTAATAACTTGGCTTTGTTATCACAAAGTGTGACATAAGATATGAGAGAATCCTTCAAGCTGTCTTTTATGACCTCACCACTTCTGACCAGTGTGTCAAGGCCCTTTGCACTTAGACTGGATTCACTCCATAACACTGAAACCAATTTTGTGTCAATTAACTCAACTGATGTGATATCAAACAACTGAATTCAATTCACCCATTAGTGTTTTCTCCTATTGAATGATTTCATAAGATCGCATTACTTCTTCCCAGATATTCAGTTAATGTTACAATTGTAAGTACATCCCACATCTCATGGGAGCAGACAGATATGTTGTTCTGACTCCTCCTCTGATATTAATATATAGAGCTAAAAAGCTCATTATGCTTGGCAGGGGGTGGTGTGTGTGTGTGTGTGTGTGTGTGTGTGTGTTTGTGTGTGTTTGTGTGTGTTGTGTGTGTGTGTGTGTGTGTGTGTGTGTGTGTGTGTGTGTGTGTGTGTGTGTGTGTGTGTGTGTGTGTGTGGCTCAACATATGTGCGTACATATTATATGTATGTTTCCTCTTCACTCACTGTCACATCTGCAGTTGTGGACCAGTTTAGGAACTATGTGGATCCTGATGTTGCTGACGACAGTGCCAATGTGGGCGGGGACAAAACGGATGTAGTCCTCCCCCTCGATGCTTCTGTATTGACAAACAACCTGGGTATTCCCCTTGTTGTTGTGGGCACCAAGGTGAGGGCACTTTAATGTATGCAGCACCTACTGAGTGCACAGCACACACAGTACATATGTACATAGAGTACATGCAGCGCACACAGTACATATGTACATAGAGTACATACAGCGCACACAGTACATATGTACATAGAGTACATACAGCGCACACAGTACATACAGTACATAGAGTACATACAGCGCACACAGTACATATGTGCACACAGTGCATATGTACATAGAGTACATACAGCGCACACAGTACATACGCATTTTACGAACAGTCACATCTGACACTGGTTTAGCTGGAGCCCTTGGATACACCATGACCCACTGTACATTGCATATAACACAGTACACACAGTACACACATGGTACATATGTACTGTACAGTATACACAGTACACACATGGTACATATGTACTGTACACTCATGAGGTGATGCAGTATTCGTATGCACATGCAGACTATCCATAAATGCAACTCTACAGTGGTCACAGTATGAAGCATCCACCCGTTTGCAGTAGTCATCAATAAGCAGCCACCTGTCTACAGCAGCCACCTATAGCACACCTCGGATCATACTTATACCAAACATTTTGCCGAAGTCCTGCGGTTGTGTGCTATTATCATAGATTGCACATACATGATCAAACCGCACTCCTCATACATGCATACCTGAACCCTGCCTAGACCTTGCTCTGTTGATACAGTTCTGTTTGGGGTGAGCATATTAGGCAAGTTGTTCCCTAACTGGGAGGTGTTGCTCGATGAGTACACCTCCCATGTTTGTAGTGTATGTATGTACGTATATGCACATAAGACAACAGTCCACTCCTTATACAGTTGTGTTGGTTGTCAGGCTGGCACACCTCAGTTTGGTGGCAGGGGGTGGTTTGCATCCTTCCTGTTGAGTTGGGTGATAGATCCCCTCCTTTCCTGACTCTGTTGGCCTTACATGTCTGTGTGTACACGTCTGCTTGTCGCAGTGTGAATAGTGTGTTCTACTGTGAATGGAGTCTGTGTGCTACTGTTGACAGTTTACACACTTACAAGCAGAAGTGCAGCCATTGCACCACTGTACTGCGACCACTGTACTGCGACCACTGCTCTGCGACCACTGCTTTCTGTAATATTCACTTTGAGGTTTTTAGACTACTGTAGTATGGCTTTGGATAAGTTTTATCTTCGGACAGATAACGCATGTCACAATTTTCATCAACTATTATTCAATTGTACAACGTTTCGCCCACTTGGGCTTCTTCAGGTACACACACTAAAAACTAAAAACTGATTGAACAATTACTTATCCAAATCGATCTAGCTTGTCGAAGAATTTCTACAACTACTGTAGTATGACTGTACAGGTAATCCCTTATTGTCTACCCGCATGCTGAGATCTCCACCCACATGCTGAGATCTCCGCCCACATGCTGAGATCTCCACCTGCATGCTGAGATCTCCACCCACATGCTGAGATCTCCACCCACATGCTGAGATCTCCACCCACATGCTGAGATCTCCACCCGCATGCTGAGATCTCCGCCCACATGCTGAGATCTCCACCTGCATGCTGAGATCTCCGCCCACATGCTGAGATCTCCACCCACATGCTGAGATCTCCACCCGCATGCTGAGATCTCCACCCACATGCTGAGATCTCCACCCACATGCTGAGATCTCCACCTGCATGCTGAGATCTCCACCTGCATGCTGAGATCTCCACCCGCATGCTGAGATCTCCGCCCACATGCTGAGATCTCCACCTGCATGCTGAGATCTCCACCCACATGCTGAGATCTCCACCCGCATGCTGAGATCTCCGCCCACATGCTGAGATCTCCACCCACATGCTGAGATCTCCACCCGCATGCTGAGATCTCCACCCGCATGCTGAGATCTCCGCCCACATGCTGAGATCTCCACCTGCATGCTGAGATCTCCACCCACATGCTGAGATCTCCACCCACATGCTGAGATCTCCCCATCGTTGTAGACTATGTGGGTTTTAGATAAGCGAATCGATCTGTCAAGTGTATCATGGTTTATCTATTGCTGGAGTATCAGGTTGTGAGCAGTGTGTATCCATTCACAACCTTTGTCCACTATAAGTTCCCTATAGTGGGTCCTCATGTATCAGACGATGATCTGTAATTGTTCCATCAATGCTGCCTGTTCACTCCCCTGGGCATTGATGTCGCAGGCTGTATTGTTGCCAGTTGAGTGTATGCTAGGTGATGTTACTGGACTCCTTTACAGGTGTTTTGTCACTTTGTGGTCTCACCTTCTCCATGTTTATACATGTATGTATGTATGTGCAGTATGTGTGTGTGTGTGTGTGTGTGTGTGTGTGTTTGTGTGTGTGTGTGTGTGTGTGTGTGTTTGTGTGTGTGTGTGTGTTTGTGTGTGTGTGTGTGTGTGTGTGTGTTTGTGTGTGTGTGTGTGTGTGTGTGTGTGTGTGTGTGTGTTTGTGTGTGTGTGTGTGTTTGTGTGTGTGTGTGTGTGTGTGTTTGTGTGTGTGTGTGTGTGTGTGTGTGTGTGTGTGTGTGTGTGTGTGTTTGTATGTAAGCATGCACATGTACTCATGTATGTTATCAGTTAACGTGTGAGCCTCAATGTACTGTGTGTATGTTTGTATGCATGTGCATTGCTCTGATCTTGTATATATACCTACATATGAATACATGTGTACATGTGTACATGTGTACATCAGTGTACATATGTGTACACTTATATACATCAGTGTACATGTGTGTACACACATACATATGTGTTATTGTGAGAGTTTTTGTGAGCTGTGTACATGCCTACATTTAATCAGTAGTGTCCCGCGTGTGCACGTGTACTAACACATAATTCCGACTCCTGCAGTCTGACCTGTTGCTGCAAGTGGAGAAGGACAGAGGGTACAAGGACGAACATCACGACTACATCCAACAGCAGATCAGAAGATTCTGTCTCAACTGTATCCTTTGTAAGGTGGAGTGTGTGGGTGGTGAGGATGTGGGTGTGAGGTGTGTGGTATGTGTGTGTGAGGTGGTGAATGTGTGTGTGTGTGTGTGTGTGTGTGTGTGTGTGTGTGTGTGTGTGTGAAGATGTGAGGGTTTTGAGGAGGTGATGACGACATCAGTATTGTAGTGAGAGTACTTTTGTGAGGCGGAGTGTGTGAGGCAGTGAGGGTGCTGGTGAGGGTGCTGGTAAGGGTGCTGGTGAGGGTGCTGGTGAGGATGCCGTATCTGTCAGATCACCATGTGATATGCAATGTAGACAGGTCTCCATGTTCCTACTACTGTAGACAGGTCTCCATGTTCCTACTACTGTTGTTTGTGTGGTTATTGTGTGGCTATAGGTCTCCATGTTCCTACTACTGTTGTTTGTGTGGTTTTGTGTGGCTATTTGTCTCAGGCTACTGCTGTACAGAATGTCCTGTTTGTGTGTGGTTATTGCACATGTTGGGGTGTTTTATTGCACATGTTTGGGTGTTTTATTGCACATGTTGGGGTGTTTTATTGCACATGTTGGGGGTGTTTTATTGTTGTTTGTGATTTGTGGTCACTTGTACTAACATGTTTGCTGGTCCTTTCCTGGGGATGTTGGCAAATATGGCAGCTAATGTTATTCATGGTGGCCGCAAAGACAACAGACCACACTTGCATGTTTGTTCTGGTCATTGAATTCCCAGCTGTCTACGGATGCTCTCTCACAATTCTAATTCCTTCTCATAACCTGTTTACCTAGAGATTCCTCTTCCATAAGGACCTCTTCCATGAATTCTGTTATTGTACATATTTATCATGAGTGTTTCTCACCAGTGGGAAGTGCTTTATTTGGCATCTGTCCTCTCACATGTAGGCCATCCCAGGACTAGGTGTGTGTGTGTGTGTGTGTGCGTGTGTGTGTATGTGTGTGTGTGTGTGTGTGTGTGTGTGTGTGTGTGTGTGTGTATGTGTGTGTGTTGTGTGTGCTGTGTAGTTTCCTTGACTCAACCTCCCACCAGATGGAGCTGCTCTTGTCTACACATCAGCTAAGGAGGATAGGAACTGTCCACTTCTTCAGAAGTACATCATTCACAGAGCGTACGGCTTGCCCTTCCAAACCTCGGCCACTGTGATTGAGAAGGATGCCATTTTCATGTGAGTAGCAAGATTACGTGCATGCACACATGCACACACACACACACACACACACACACACACACACACACACACACACACACACACACACACACACACACACACACACACACACACACACACACACACACACACACACACACACACACACACACACATACACCAACAAACACACACACACACACACACACACACACACACACACATTCAACAATACACACAAGAGCACATTTGCAAGCATGTCAAATGGATTAACTGAGTGTCAGAGAAGTGATGTTGTCCTGACCTCATGTCAGACATGTAGAACAGCTGGTGTGTCTGTGGGTGCAGCATTGGTTCCTTTATGTCGTATGATCAACCAGCACCCTCAGGGGTGAGGTCTAAAGGTGTGTACTAACACTCCCACAATTTCTCCGTCTGAATGAATGCAATTTATACTTTTCCATTATTGATCACAGAACACTTAGTGAACCTATTTGTTCATGTGTACATACATGTATGTGTGTGGTCTAGTCCGCTAGACTGCCCCAGCATACACCTACAGGGCAGAGGGGGGAGAGAGGGTAGGGGTGGTCCGAGGGACTCGGCAGTGGGTTCCCACACAGTGTTCTGGGCAGCAGCATTCTGGATAAGTAGGTACGTAGGTGCTGATTTAACCTTTCACTGGTCACTATTCAAGGGATGAAGTCACACAGTGTTGTGTGTGTGTGTGTGTGTGTGTGTGTGTGTGTGTGTGTGTGTGTGTGTGTGTGTGTACATATGTGTGTATGTGTGTGTGTCCCCCAGTGTGTGTGTTCCAGTGTGTGTGTGTGTGTGTGTGTGTGTGTGTGTGTGTGTGTGTGTTTGTGTGTGTGTGTTTGTGTGTGTGTGTTTGTGTGTGTGTGTGTGTGTGTGTGTTTGTGTGTGTGTGTGTGTGTGTGTGTGTGTGTGTGTGTGTGTGTGTGTGTGCGTGTGCATGTTTGCATGTGTGTACACATACATGGGTTAGTCTTCTGTAACTGCCATTTGATTGCCTGTCAATTGTCTTTCTGAAAACACCTCCTTATAAATAGTTGACAAGGTGTCACCAGGGATATTCATGCAGGCACTGACAAAGTGTCACCAGGGACATTCATGCAGGCACTGACAAAGTGTCACCAGGGACATTCATGCAGGCACTGATAACCTCTGATTGAGAGGACGTTTAGATTGTCATTTTCACAGGAATCACATGCATGCTGAGGAAGCCTTTAGCACCTCCTTCTCCTTTGAGATGCATGGTTTCCCACACGTGCAGTCTCTTTGCTCTTCAGAGGAAATTGAGTGTGACTATTTGTAGGGGCTAAGGAGAAATTAGCATAGCATGACGGCTTTTGAAGCAGAGAGCACGTTATCTTTGTGCCCATTCCTGGAGGTACCCTCGCCTTGCCAAGAATGCCAACATGCCATGCTGTTGTAGAGGATATTGAGAAGGTTGATGCATTAGTGCTGGGCCAGCCCACTTCTGTAATGATAGGGTTATCCTTGTGTGTACAGTCACTATCATCCAAATAGCCTCTGAAGTGGTAGAATCATCTTCGTTTGAAGAGCTACCATTGAGGGTCTCCTCATTTTGTCTTATTAGAGCTTATTAGAGCTCTGTTTACTCTACTACTCCCTGTATAGTTATTGCAGGGTTTACCTCATTTGTGTATCCTACATAATGATAGGGTTTTCC
>CAUJGJ010000258.1:2851100-2863600 GCA_963170055.1 Halisarca cf. caerulea | reverse complement strand
AGAGACTGTTTTGGCTAATTTCTTCAATAGTTTATTAGCCAAAGGAAAAACTGGCTCATCCAAACCTCCCACTAAAGATGCAGCTGCTGAGTATGACAAAATGTCTGCCAAGTCAGACCGAAGAACACAGCAGTGATGACGATCCTTCAATTCCATTTGTGCACACTTTACCTTCACCCCAAATTCCTGTTAGCCAACTGCATTAGCGTAAATTATAGCATATTAATCATGTACATTCAATTGAACTATATAAATTTGTAAAATTTCTCAATTATTTCAATATATAAATATCAGTTATGAAATTGCATTCGGATTGATGCAAATGTTATACAATGTTCTGTAGGGTACGTTGGGGAATTCCCCTATATACATACCTGTACTTCGCGCGCATTTTTTAAAATGGCCGTTGTGACACTCCAGCTGGGACAATGCGGTAACCAAATAGGGCATCTTCTACACTCTGTCCTACTTAAGGATGCTTTGGAAGCTAAGAAGCATGGGCATGAGGCCTATTTCGAACTGTCTACAGACCGTTTCTTTTGGTGCAGGAAAGGAATTTTACACCCACGAACCGTTTTAGTTGATATGGAGAACAAAGTGATCCATCGTTCTTTGGAGCAAGCAAAAGCAGCAAAACTGTGGGAGTACGACTCCAGCTGCATTTATAGTCAGAAAATGGGATCAGGTAATAACTGGGCGAATGGCTACTGCCACTATGGTTCGTTGGTGAATGACAATGTTATGGAAATGGTCCAAAAACAAGTTGAGCACTGTGATCACCTTGGAGGGTTCCTTGTGCTGATGAGTGTGGCAGGTGGGACTGGTTCAGGTGTTGGTGCACGGGTAACTGAGTCCTTACGTGATGAGTACCCACATGCATTTTCACTGAATCAGGTGGTGTGGCCGTATGCGTCGGGCGAGGTGATTATACAAGACTACAACACACTACTGACTCTTGCACACATCTATGACGCCTCAGATGGAGTCCTTGTTGTGCAAAATGACAGCATTCAGAAGATTTGCTCACGTCTTTTGGGTCTCAAAAATGTTTCCTTTGATGCAATGAACAGTGTTATATGTCACGGACTAGGCAGTGTTCTTCAGCCAGCTGTGTGCAGAGGTACGGTAGCATCTGTGGGTGCCAAGATGGATGGGTGGCATTTCGGAGATTTTGTGTCGCATCTCGTCCCCCATCCTCACTACAGGCTCCTCTCACTCTCCACTATACCTCATACACCTCCTGGTTCACAGGCCTACACTCAGTACCTGTGGAGTGGGCTCCTCAAGCATCTTCATCAGATGCTCATTTCTGCTGCTCCCATTGAAGAAGGATTGGATTGGAGCTTGAGGGTGCCTGGTACCCGAGAGGATGGAGACAGCAGAAGACGTACTACCAATAAGTCCATCTCGCTTGGTCTTACTCTGCGAGGAGTGGATGTTTCTTCAGCTGATGTGTCCCTATTCAGCAATGTGGCACTGTATTCTGAAATGCTAGGAATTGGGGATTCCCCACTGGCTGTTGCTAGGCACCCACACAAGTTCAATAAGTATGAAAAGTGTATAAGCCTCCTGTCAAACAGCCAGTCCATTGTCAAACCATTGAACCTTGTGTGTCAGAGGGGCTGGGGAAAACACACAGCTAAGTCATATCTTCACCAATACACCAAGTATGGTTTGGAAGAATCTGATTTTTCAGATGCCTTTTTAAAGGCAGAGCATATTTTGTCCCTTTACCAGTCCCTCTGAGTGTTCCTACTTGCACTCAATCTGTGTTAATTATTCTTCTAATTGAAGACTTCGTTACTCCGATTTTGTGTGTGTATGTATAATGAGAATTTTGTGCATGCATCACGTAATGTGCAGTCATTGATAAGAGAAATGTGTAAGATTGGTCTTGTGTCACCATGCAGGGAAAGGGGCTAGCAGTGCAAAATTATATGTGTATACCATAAATTATTATAATTATCGATTATAAAGGGGGATTTTCAAGGGGTAAAAATTGCATTGATGCTAAATAGAAGCTTCATTATTTATGATAACAATTTAGTGTTTCATGCCAGGATATTAAAACTTGCTGTAGTACTAACTTTAAATTGTGAGTATAAACATTGCATGTGCACGCGGTTCCCTTGTAATTCCCATGCAACCATGCATGCATGAGTTAAATTTTTACCCCTTGAAATATATACTCAGTAAATGTATTATGCATACATTGGTCATCTATACCTGCATGCATGACAAACATGTGACTTATTATATTTATATTTATATTATTATGCTGTTTATATATTAGTGTAATATAGAGTATATGTTGTGATGTGTACCAATTGTCCATGACAATTTCAATAAGCTAAAATTAGGCCTCATGATGTCCTTTGCATTAAGTTCAACATTAATACATTATAATAATGATTATAAATAAGTTCATTTATTCCATAAATAAAGTGTACTGCATGCAAAGTACGTACATGTTTTACAAGGAAAGTCAAAGTAATTACACATGGAATAAGTTACAACAGGAGACATATACAGAATGCAACGTAAATAGGTACTGTAACGGATTGTGGCTTGTCAGATCCACTCGACAGCAAATGAGATACACACACGTTCAAAAATGAAGCTAGATCGCAATCTTGTCCTCTAACAGTACGATGCTTACAAAGCATTTCTTTTGGCTCTGGAAGACTCTTTGTCAGTCTTCCGCTTTCGCTGGATCTTTGGCATCTTCTTCACTTCAGCACGGGTTGGGAAGGACAGGAGAACACGAGGAATTGAGACTATGAGCTGAAACCATGACGATAGAAACAAACGCAGGTTGTAACAACTTGCAGTCGTAGCACGTGTGCATTTTATGCTTTGAAAAACAGACTGAAAAAAAGCAGTATGGGGGGGGAGGAGTAGCTACATCAAATAAGTTATTGAGAGCTAGAAGAGGGCTATAATATACGTAGGTAGTAGAACCTTGTTTAAAGACAAATTTCTGCTTAATTCTGACTAGTTTCCAAGCCTGTTTGGTTTGCTGTAGTACTGTACATGTAGTATCTTATCCTGATAAGAAGAACTTCTGATAATGAGAAATGTTATGGCTCCTAAAGTTCACCTTAACATGATTTGACGGTACGTACAATATAGAGTACTACAGTACTATTATTGCCATGCACAGCCCATGTAACTGGGAAGCTGCTCACTGCGTGTGGCCAAAAATGTATAACTTACACTCTTGGGTGGTTTCTTTTCATTCTTGGATGTGAGGAGTGATCGCTTAATGGTCAGCTTCAGATCTGTTCCCTGAAAAACAAATTACGTACATGTAGTCACACGCACACACACACACACACACACACACACACACACAGAGCATACCTTATTGACAGAAAACGACACAGTTGACTGTGGATCCACACTGGACTGATATGCAGGCTGAGACGATCTCTTTGATTTGGTCTTCTTTTTGGACGACCACGCAACACTGCTCTCTTCCACATCAACACAGTAGTCACTATCACTGTCCGGAAGGCTATAGTCCTCCTCCTCTTCACCATCCTCTGATGATGACATGTTGCCATAGTCACCAGCCATGTACTCCATTGAGGGGTCGTAGTAGTCACTGGAAGTGTTGAAGTTGTCCTCAGAGTCACTAATTATTTCCTCCTCTGACTCGTCCACTTCCTGTCGTTTAGGTGTGAAAAGTTCCAGTCCCTCCATTGGCTTGGGCCAGTAGCCTTTCCGAAAGGCAAACACAATTCGTGTGAGTCTCATTACAATAGCCTTCTCCTGTTAGGTGAAGGGAATTATAAGAATTGATACAGTGTGTGCAGTGTGTGTGTGTGTGTGTGTGTGTGTGTGTGTGTGTGTGTGTGTGTGTGTGTGTGTGTGTGTGTGTGTGTGTGTGCAGTGTGTGTGCAGTGTGTGTGTAGTGTGTGCAGTGTGTGTGTGTGTGTGTGTGTGTGTGTGTGTGTGTGTGTGTGTGTGTGTGTGTGTGTGTGCAGTGTGTGTGCAGTGCATGTGTGTGCAGTGTGTGTGTGTGTGTGTGTGTGTGTGTGTGTGTGCGTGCATGCGTGCGTGCGTGCGTGTGTGTGTGTGTGTGCAGCATGCTTATGTGAGTGAGTGTGTTGTACTGTACCTTAGGCCAGCCAATGGGGACCCCAAGTGAGTGGGATTTGGATTCTTTTTCCTGACCACTCCCCCCACTGCTGGTAATGACATCATGTGACTGAGACTCATCAACTGCTGTATCCATTTTCTCCTCAGAATCACTTGAGTCTGTGCAGACAGGAATAAAACACGAAATTTCAATGTTACAAATCTCTCTCTCTGTGTATGTGTGTGAGTGTGTGTGTGTGTGTGTATGTGTGTGTGTGTGTGTGTGTGTGTGTGTGTGTGTGTGTGAGTGTGTGTGTGTATGTGTATGTGTGTGTGTGTGTGTGTGTGTGTGTGTGTATGTGTTGTGTGTGCATGCCAGATTGCCTCTTGCACATCAGTATGAAGTGGTCCCGCTGGGGCCTGTGCAGTCTGGGTACAAAATGGCTCTATGTGGCATAAACCACATACTATTCTGACATGTACCGCACCTGATTCCTCCATTTTGTCCTGTTCGTTGAACAAGGCTGACTTGGGCACAGTCGATACAAAGGAGAACTGTGGGTCAGGATAAAGAAGGTGTTCAGACCTTGCTAAACCATACCTGAGAGGAGGAGAGAGAGAGAGGGACATCCAATCACAGAGTATAGGATCTCTTTAGTTACCCCAACTGCCCAAAACAGGACGCAACTACTCACTCTCACAATAGCACACCATCACTCCCACCAATAGCACACCATCACTCCCACCAACAGCACACCATCACTCTCCCCCTGATCACAACTACCATCAATACTATCATTACTCCTCCTAATAGCATACCATGACTCTCACTAACAGTACACCACCACCTCACCCACTTTCATCACACACACACCATCACCACCACAACCCCATCACCCCCATCACCCCCACCATCTCACCTGTCCACTCCCCTGAGGAGATCCACGTCATGAGTGACTGGCAACCACCAGTGAGGTACCTCAAATGATGCCTCACACAGCCGAATGAGAGAGGTGAACTCAGGATGGGGAAGTACCTAGAAACACAATGCAGACAAAAGTGAAAGTGGTATCTGACACCAAGCAAGATGTAGCAGTTAAAAGATCCATAGTAGAAGTATCAAACCTCTTCTCTGATTGCTGATAGGACATCGATTCTCTGTAAGCATTTTGAGGCTCTGTCTTCAGTGACTCTTTCCAGCACATGACCAGACTTGCCTATTGAGACAAGGAGCAGGCTCAATTGAATGAGGCACACACCCACAATAATGTACATGAGGTAAGGAGCCAGACTGAGAAGAATGGAGCCAGACTGAGGAGTATGAGGCCAGACTGAGGAGTATGAGGCCAGACTGAGGAGTATACGTATATTAGGCGAGACTGAGGAGAATGGAGCCAGACTGAGGAGAATGGAGCCAGATGGAGGAGTATGGAGCCAGACTGAGGAGAAGTATGGTCTACCACAGATACAGTATTCACAAACACCTGTCTACTACAATCACCTTCCAATACAGCTGCCAGAGAGGATCAGCTCTGAATGCAACCAAACACAAAAGGTCCTCCCACAAACCTTTCTTTGGTCTCTGTCCATTGATGACACGCTGGCACATGTTTCTGAAGTCGATGTAATACGTCGTCAGTCTGTCATCTGACTTCTTCCCCAGGTTGGCCAGATGTCGGAAACGCTCCCAGTTGTAGCTCTGCGACTCTCGGTCATACACAACTCCAAAGAAAGCAATCACTCGAGCAAAATCTTGTTCTTCTCTCCTTGACCACCTAAAGGAACACAGCATTAGAAAGTAAAGTTGACGCTAAACAATGGTACAACAACACTACGAACACATGTATACAAACACATACGCACACACACACACACACACACACACACACACACACACACACACACACACACACACACACACACACACTTCTGTGCCAGTTCTGCTCTCTTCAGTTCCCTCTGTCTTGATGCCTCCTTCTCCTTCTCCTTCCTCGCTTGCTGTTTCTTCATCTTTTCCATTTTGAGGACCTGCTGTCGCTGGCTCTTTAAGTAGGCACTGACCAGCCTGCGGAGCCTGGTGTTGAGGTCAGCCACTGTCGGCCACACCTGTTTTCCCTCGGCCAATGGGAGCTTCACTGGAGTTCTGTCAGGATGCAGTGAATGGGGAATCAAAGTATATACATACCTCAAGGAACAAATGTTTAAACTTAATTTCTGTAAATGATGTCATGTAAGTTCTCCCTTACAGTGTGTAGCATGTACTCACACACGTGCACACACACACACACATGTGCGAGACCAACCGCTTCATCCTGGGCAGTTTGCGTGGAGCGAGATCCAGCTCCAGAGTGTCCTCGTCACTGTCAATGATGCCCTCTTCCTCCCCAGCACTGTCAAGTTCTCCTCCTTCTCCGGTGAGCAACTGTTGGTTGGAGGACCTGTGAGTGATGTCAAGGGGTGTATATTGACACTGGAGCACATGATGTGCTGCATCACATACAGCAAGACATTCCTCCTTTGATCTACCCATAATCCACCCACACACCAGGATACGAAAGTTTGTATGTACATATGAATGTACATGTACGTAACATACGTTGCAAATACATAAATGTATGCATGCACGCACGCACGCGCACGCACACACACACACACACACACACACACACACACACACACACACACACGCACACACACACACTGTGAACCCACCCATCTTCAGCATTAGATCTGAGGCTGGTTCTTCCAACAACAGGCTCAGCCCCTACAATAGACTTGAAACACAAATTGGAATCAGACCTCATCAGTCCATACTGCTCATATCCTGCACAGACATAGGGAAATGTGACTGATATGCACGTGCATGTGTGTGTGTGTGTGTGTGTGTGTGTGTGTGTGTGTGTGTGTGTGTGTGTGTGTGTGTGTGTGTGTATGTGTGTGTGTACATACGTCCACGTGTGTGTACACAGCAGAGCACAACTTGTGAACAAATACGTGTGTGCTGTATGTAGAAGAAGACAATGCACATACGTACAAGTCCTCCACCTTCAGCTCACCGTATTTGATGGTGCCAATGAGGAGTGATTTGTCGGCTTCCATGTTCCACCAGAGAACTGGAGGGGGGTCCTCTGGGAGGGCTAGATGTACATGGATTTCCCTGTGAAAGGAAAAGTAGTGCGTGTATCACTCTGTGTGTGTGTGTGTGTGTGTGTGTGTGTGTGTGTGTGTGTGTGTGTGTGTGTGTGTGTGTGTGTGTGCGTGTGTGCGTGCGTGCGTGTGTGGATCCCCCTATATCACAGACCCTTACATCCTCACACACACATACGTACATGTACATACCACACACACACACACACACACACACACACACACACACACACACACACACACACACACACACACACATGCACGCACTCACTTTGCAGGTACTCCTTGCTTGATCTTTTCCAGCTGATCCCCAAATATCTCCCACCTGATGATGTGCAGCTGGCGTACTCTCAAGATGATTCTGTTGGCATGCTTCTTCAGATGCTTCTTGTAGACTTCCTCCTGGAAGAGAGTCTCTGGGTCCTTGGCCATGAGGGCCAGGTAGTCATCCTCCGTGAAGGCAAATGGGTTGGCGTGGAGGGTGGCCACTGCAGACATACATAGGAAGTAAGTCACATGATTATCACATGACTATCACGATTATTACATGTGGATGTGATGATCACACAATGATCAGCTGAGAAATGTATTACATAAGACAGATCTCTAATACTTACAGTACATCACAGACCATCAATCGTAATTATATAGCTGTTAGAACACCATAGGTACGTATATGACTAGTCATCAGGCGGTTAAATAACAGTGTTGTAAAAGCAACCAGACACCACACACAGTATGTAAATACACAGACAAACAATCACATACTGTAGTTGTTTGGTACATATCACATGACGGTCAGGTGCACACAACACAAAAATCATTTGCACATCACATGACTATCATGTGCATATCACATGACTTATCTCCTCACAATCAGGTTTCCCAGGGGCTTCCTCGCTGGGGTCAATGAGGCGGTGGATCAAGGGTCTGGCCTTCTCGTCTCCCTTGAAGTGGTGCAGGCAATATACAAGCTGGGGAGGTGGAATACAGAGAGAATACAAGCTACATTACAAAGTATACAGTACTTATGACATGTATAGTATACAAGTTGGGGAAGTGGGGTATACAGAGAATATACAAGCTACATGTGCAAAGTATACAAGTTATTGAAGTACGTATGTATGTATATGTATAATAACACACATACGTAGAAGTAATAAAATGCTGTAAAGATGTAAAGATGTTGTAAAGATGTTGTGTATTGGGTAGAGAAGAGACAAGTTGTTTGGCTTAGAAAGCAGAAAATACACAAGTGCATAGTACCAACATCGGTTGCTATGATACCGTTAAAAACAGGCAACAACAGCTGGTACCAATGGCAGGTGTTGGGGGAGGTCACAAACGACCATCAATAGCAGGGCATGCTTGACTCAACCCAGCACACAGGAACCTAGCAACCGTCTCCTAGCAACACCATGTAGATATGTAAATAGGGCCTGCATGCCAACAGAAAGGTAGCACAGCCATGAAGATAGTCACACGACAATCACAGTTACCAAACGATCACCTGAAATTTAACCAAGTAGTTATCCAGTCAACCCCACGCATCGTAGGATTGGAATGTTACATTAAGTAAAAGTATGCGAATTTGACTGCCACAGACACTATACCATTTTTAATTTCCCGGTTTTCTTGACATGCAGTATTGTGTGGTATCAGACATGAAACATAGTGTGATTCTTATTTATACGATTTTCTTTAAAATAGCATAATAGTACAGTAGACCCTCGATGATCCGGACTCTTTTGGTCACAACAAATTTCTAGGAGTCTGGATAAGTGAAATAGTCCGGATAACTGGAATTACAGTTTACTACTCTTTTGCACTTAGCGCTAGCTGTAGCCATTTGTCCCTGGCTCTTAATAAACCGATAACTGACAAAAAATCAAACGCAAACAGTCTCGTGTACGCATGTAACGACTATTGTACATACACAACTGCACGTGGCTGCTAACTTTTCTATTTTTAGCACGAGGCTGATCATTGAAAACAGATAATCGAGGGTCCGGATAACCGAGGCTCGGTTATTCGAGGGTCTACTGTATAATTTAACATACAGCACAACTTTCCAATCCAACGGTAACCGAGTGGCCATTCAGTCCACCACTTGTGTGACCAAGGTTCTGCCTGCTTAAATGCTACACACTAACTACCTGATGAGTGTTTTCAACAACCAATTTCGCACAAATAGACATTTTGAAGTAATTTACAGGTTGTTAACAACGTGGCAAAACTGGCACTCACAATGGTGCGAGACATGTTCTCCACGTCTCTCTCGTTCAGTCTAATCTTCTTCCCCTTGAACCCGCTGTGCAGCACCTTCTTCCACTGGTTCCAGCCGTAGATAAGGAGGTACCTCTCTACCTTCTGTAGCTCTAGCTTTGTCCAGCCCTTCTTCCCTCTGGCTGGAACAAGGTCCACAGCTTCTTCTTCCTCAACCTCCTCAACCAGAGCTGAGTCGTTGCCAAAGCGCCGCGTCTGTCTTCGCTGACGTGGCTGGTCAATAATGAGGTTGTCCTGGAAACAGAGTGAATCCGGTGAATGCAAACATGACACATATGTACATATGCATGATACACAAACACATACCGACAGACACATGCTTGTGCAGAAATTACACATGTACATACGTATACACACATACATACAAAAACACACAGACAGGCAAACATGCAGTAGATATGCCCCCCCCCCCCCCACACACACACACAAATACACACACCTTGCTGGCAAGTTGGTCAAGATCCAATTTTGCCTTTTCAGCCCATTTCTGCCAGAAGTCAGGATCAGTGATGTCGAGGTCTTCAGAGCTCCCGTCGGCCACAAAGCTAGCCTTGGAGAATGTGGAACCAGCAGATTCCGAATCAAGCTGAATCACCTTTGTGCGTCGCTCAAGAATCTGATCAATGTCTTCCTGGCAGAATCTGCCAATAGTGGAGACAGCGGAACACGATTAAAGGGAAAACAGATGAACTTGCATACAAGAAATTGTGTAGACACACAAACACTGCTAAAGTGTGAACATGTGAAGCAGTCAATACGCCACACCAGTCCATCAGCTGACGTCTACAGAGTAAACGTTTGCACAAACGCTACACCATATTTGTATGCGTGTACACGGGCAAATAAGGTTACACAGGACATGTACACAAGACATAACGTTTACAAATTGTTCACATGTGAATACAAAGTATGCGCTGTATACACTAAACCCTGCCCAGTGTGAGTGAATGGCAAAACAGAGCACACAAAAACATGAGCAAGAACATTTTTCTTTGGATGAAAATTCAATACAAAATGACACAACTGAAATTTACATTGACCAGCAAAACAACAAATATGTCTGCACGTACGTAAGTACATGCAGTTACTCACCTACAGTTAATGTATGTACATACTTACGTATATATGTACCAGATTACATCTCTTGTGCATACACATGTACATGCATGACATAATCGAGGCCATGGTAGATTGTGTGTGTGTGTGTATGTGTGTGTGTGTGTGTGTGCGTGTGTGTGTGTGTGTGTGTGTGTGTGTGTGTGTGTGTGTGTCATGTGTGTGTGTGAGTATGTGTGTGTGTGTGTGCGTGCATGTGTGTGGGTGTGGGTGTGTTGCATACATACTTTTCACTGTCATCATTCTCCTCCATGACTGCTGCATACGCTCCCTTCTTCAGCAGGTCTTCAATCTCTTTCTTCCCCATTTGAGGGGCCTAGCGGGAGGGTGGTGGGTGGGTAGGTGAACATATGTATGTACATACTTATACAGAACGAGAGGCATGTACGTACGTATGTACGTTTGTGTATGTGCAATATGTATAAGTGGCAACAATACTCAGCATGAGTGGTGAGAGCACTCAGTGTACGAGTAGTGAGAGTACTCAGTGTACGAGTGGTGAGAGCACTCAGTGTACGAATGGTGAGAGCACTCAGTGTACGAGTAGTGAGAGTACTCAGTGTACGAGTGGTGAGAGCACTCAGTGTACGAATGGTGAGAGCACTCAGTGTACGAGTGGTGAGAGCACTCAGTGTACGAGTGGTGAGAGTACTCAGTGTACAAGTGGTGAGAGCACTCAGTGTACGAGTGGTGACAGTGGTATACTCAGTTCATAAACAGTCTTCATACAGAGGATAAGTGGCACTGGTACATACATTGCTGTCCTTCTGAGCTGCCATTGACTGAAGCAGTGCTCTGTCCAGACCCAGTTTCAAACTTGCTCTAAAACAAAATGCAAGCAGTGTATTCATCCCTGACCAAACAAGGTCATACTGACACATCACCTCCACACCACACACCCCTCACACTTGATGGGCAAACATCACTTGTTTATCATGCACACACACACACACATACACACACACACACACACACACACACACACACACACACACACACACACACATACACACACACACACACACACACACACACATATACACATGCGCGTGCACACACACACACCGGTCAAACATCTCTCTCTCGTAAGAGTTTCGGGTGATCAATCTATACACTTTAACCATTTTGCTCTGTCCAATTCGATGACACCGTGACTGAGCCTACAACAATAGGAAGGTAACAACACAAAAATTAGGCTTAAAACAGGAAGTAGTGAAGTACAACAGGAAACAGAAAGTGGTAAAGTACAACAGGAAGTAGTGAAGTACTACAGCAAACAGGAAGCAGAACATCAGGAAGCAGGTTGGCAACAGAAAATACATACATAGAACTTCAAAAGTAAACTAACAACAGAACGTGGACTACGTTACACAAATGTGTATGTATGTACATACACATTTGTGTAATGTAGTCCACATTCTCCTTTGTGTAAATGTATGTATACATACATCTACAGATATCCATTTATGTGCACACACATACACACACACACACACACACACACACACACACACACACACACCTGTATGTCGTTCTGAGGGTTCCAGTCTGAGTCATAAATGATAACAGTGTCGGCTGCTGTGAGGTTGATGCCCAGGCCACCAGCTCGAGTGCAGAGCAAGAACACAAACCGATCGCTGTCCAGCTTAGAGAACCGGTCAATTGCAGCCTGTCGCAGGATTCCTCTGATCTGCCCATCAATACGTTCATACAGGTACCTGACAACAATAGCAGTAAGAGACAGGTGTGTAGAACACAAAGACAGACCAATAGTAATCACAATTGTTTTCTATATCAACCTTTTGGTATAAACCACACCCACTTCTTGATGTCACCACCCTCTCTCTTTGGGAACCAAATTCGACCCT
>CAUJGJ010000258.1:2836100-2846100 GCA_963170055.1 Halisarca cf. caerulea | reverse complement strand
ATACTGTAGGTACAGCATGTAGGTACAGCATGTACATACATACTGTAGGTACAGCATGTACATACATACTGTAGGTACAGCATGTACGTACATACTGTAGGCATAGCATGGACGTACATACAGTAGATACAGCATGTACGTACATACATACTGTAGATACAGCATGTACATACATACTGTAGGTACAGCATGTACGTACATACTGTAGGTACAGCATGTAGGTACAGCATGTACGTACGTACATACTGTAGGTACAGCATGTACATACATACATACTGTAGGTACAGCATGTACGTACATACATACTGTAAGTACAGATGTACGTACATATGTACTGTCCATCTCACAATGTGTGAATGTACGTACACTTCATGTGATAAACTGAGCGCATACTCATAGCTCCACTCACATCTGCAAATGGACCAAGCTGTTCTTGCTTTTGCTTGTAGCGTTTCAGCTTCTGGTCAAACCTCTTGTCCCCCTTAATTAGCTTCTGGAAGGTTCCCCATTCAACATGGAGATAGGAGCTTGAGGAAGGGTAGAAGAAGAAAAATTGAATATACGTAGTTAGCCCTTGCACATGCATACATAACAACTCCACACTAAATTATACCCACACACAGGATCCTGATACCTAAATATCTCTAGATATGTTGGGAACACACACACACACACACACACACACACACACACACACACACACACACACACACACACACACACGCACACGTAAAATGACATGTACGTTTGCATGTCCCACATGAGCACAAGTCCTCTGCATGGGGCTCTGGGTTAGATGTACGTATGTGCCTATACACGTATGTGCACGCCAAATGGATTGCACACATATGTATGCATACACATATCAAATACATACATACATACATATACATACACATACGTACATATGTACATACGCATATATATAAATGGGTACACAATTCTAGTTGACAAGAGCTGACTTGACTTACAAGTTCTTATATTTAACAAGGTACTCTTCAATCTTCTCTCCATACACCTTCTCCTCAGGCTGTGCAGAGGAATAACATATCATGATAATTTCAGCTGGAGAACATGCGTATGTACAGTATGTACACACACACATATGTATGTACATACGTATGTACATATTTACGCATGTACAACAAATGTACACCGAACATACATACACATACTGTAAGTTAGAAAATACACACTGAACATATGTACACAGTAAAGCATTAGCTGGAGAGCGCCATATACACAATACGTATGTACACTTTTCATGACCAGTAAAATTCTCAAATCTCGTGAGTTGGCCTCCCTTGGGCACATCATGTAGGTATGATCTGTATTACATATCTTTACATGTTCAACCAGTACATACGTATGTATATGTTACAATGTCTGCACACACACACACACACACACACACACACACACACACACACACACACACACACACACACACACACACACACACACACACACACACACACACACACACACACACACACACACACACACACACACACACACACACACACACACACACACACACACACACACACACACACACACACACACACACACACACACACACACACACACACACACACACACACACACACACACACACACACACACACACACACACACACACACACACACACACACACACACACACACACACACACAATACCTTAGTGGGTCTGGTTCTGTGTCCCATGATCTTCTCCACCACCTGAGCCTCCTCCTCTGGAGGTTCATAATACACACTTGCCTGCACCAGACCATCCGTGTAGTTGGTGACAGAGTGAGTTTGCTGCTGACCCTGACGCAACTGGGTCAGGGTGATTTTGGCAGGCTTTTCGCTGTCACTGTTGACCTCTACTTCCTCCTTGAGACCATATTTCTTCTTCTTGTAGGCCTTCTGGCGTTCATCGTCACTGTCTCCTGCCTCTTCATAGTCACTGAGATTCACATCAATGTCATCCACATATTTCTTGCGTCTTCCAAGGTTTCTTGCTGAGCGTCGACGCTGTAACACAAGAAAAAGAAGACACGACAAGTGAGAGCAGTTGCAAAGATGTACTTTTGCATCAAAGCACAAATACACAGTGGGTGAATGGATGGTATTGTTGCCGCGATAAGCGCAGTACACAACATATCGCAATATGCTCTCTAAATGATATGATACACTAAACAAACTTCATGTCATGATACAGTTGCCAAGTACACATCTCCAGCAGTCTGTCCTGCTGGGCCTGCAATGCTAGTGCACTTGATACAGTTGTCATGTACATGTCTCCAGTGGCTGCACTTGATACAGTTGCCAAGTACACATCTCCAGCAGTCTGTCCTGCTGGGCCTGCAATTCTAGTGCACTTGACCTTTGTTAGCAAGCACACTATTGTGGCTTCATAGTCCCTACACCTCACACCCACAGTTAATCATCAACCAATCAGAATTAATTGAGCACCGTACGCACACAAGTACACTTGAAACCTCAGAGATGTCAGGCATTGGAAGATATTTATGTAGAGTATTTAGTCATGCGATTGTAGGCAAATGTAATTGTCTTGCACTTGTACAGGTGAACAATTTAGTCTAATATTTCTTTCTGATAACTCTGACTAGCCTGGACAATATTTGAATATTAGTAGTCAATATCAATATCAATCCATAACCGACTATATACAATAATTACAATTTTGAATACTTAATATCGAATACTCAATATGTTGACTATCAACATTTTTCTAGAGCAAGTGCAGTTACCTCCATTTGCAGTACAACAATGGTGGGGTTGAAATAGGGAAGACTAACAGCAGAAGTCCAATATATGGGTAAGGGTCCAATTGGCCTGGGTACATAGTGCTAAAATATTTTTAACCAGCCCTTTAGTTATGTCATAACTGGGGGATCAAAATTGGATTATCAATTGTCAATTAGTTAGCAACTAGTTATATTTGTCAATACCGTCCAGAACTACGTAACTCTGACTGCACCTATTTTGCAATATGCTGATATCGTGAGGTATTGTGATACATGTCTAGATAATAAAATATTATCGTGATACACTTTTAGCAGTATCGTGGCAACACTAATGGATGGATGGATGGATGGGTGGATGGATGGGTGAATGGGTGGATGGATGGACGGATGGGTGTATGGATGGATGGGTGTATGGATGGATGGATGGATGGATGGATGGATGGATGGATGGGTGGATGGATGGGTGGATGGGTGGATGGGTGGATGGATGGGTGGATGGGTGAATGGATGGATGGATGGATGGATGGATGGATGGATGGATGGATGGGTGGATGGGTGAATGGACAGAGGGATGGATGGGTGGATGGATGCATGGATGGATGGATGGATGGATGGATGGATGGATGGATGGATGGATGGATGGATGGATGGATGGGTGAAAGGATGGATGGGTGGATGGGTGAATGGACAGAGGGATGGATGGGTGGATGGATGCATGGATGGATGGATGGATGGATGAATGGATGGATGGATGGATGGATGGATGGGTGAAAGGATGGATGGGTGGATGGGTGAATGGACAGAGGGATCATCCGGATGGATGGATGAATGGATGGATGGATGGATGGATGGATGGGTGAAAGGATGGATGGGTGGATGGGTGAATGGACAGAGGGATCATCCGGATGGATGGGTGGATGGATGCATGGATGGATGGACGGATGCACAATGTTAAGTACTCACACTATTGCTATCATCTCCATCATCACCATTCTCATCTTCTGACGAACCCTCAGCGACCACCTCCTTTTTCTTTATCTTTTGAAGACCACTAGAAACCCTGTTCAAAATGAACATGCACAGGTGTTATACACTGCACACAAGCTGAAGTACAAAACTGGCACTCACTTTTGCTTTTTCAGTATCTTCTTCTCTCGCTCCGGAGCTTCACGCTGCATCTTCATCTTCTGACTCAGTTTCAGCATCTTCTGCAGAGTGAGGTGCTGTTGGGGCACTCCTGGTGCATATGACAGCCGATTACCAGGTATGTGAGCAGCAGTGAGGCTCTTGTCCACCTCCATGTACATCTTGGGGTGGGAGAACTCTGGATTGTATGTTGTGTAGTTGTGGTCCTGCAAACACTCAGGAAGCAGGAGCGGGGTAATGTGGATGGGCTCACCGACGTCAATTTCCCCACTTGCATCTGCTTTTGGCACCAGTGAGGCCACCATAGCCAGAGATTCAAGGCCATCTTTGACATTTGTACTGTGTAGCATGCTACTGCTAGTGTTGACAGGTTCCCCAGCTGCAACCTTGGGTTGAACACTGATATCAACAGGTTGCGGTCGAGGATAGGGGTAACAGGTCTCTCCGAGTGACATCCCAGGGTAGGTAGTAATAGTACTGGCAGCAGAAATACCACCACCAACAGACAACCCCTGGTTGGTAGACAATGTGGCGGTGACGTGAGTGGAACTCTGTGGGGTTGTTCTTGTAGCTGACACAGATGACTTACCCTTCCCACCTTGTGTCAGTGATGACAGACTCAGTTTTGATCCATTGGCAAGTGTGATAGTGAGGGGTTGTGGTCTGAGGATGGAAGCCTGGGCGGCCTGTGGCTTGAGGAGAGAGGGCTGGGTAGCTTGAGGCTTGAGGAGAGAGGGCTGGGTAGCTTGAGGCTTGAGGAGAGAGGGCTGAGTAGCCTGAGGCTTGGGAATGGAGGGATGGGTAGCCTGAGGCTTGGGGAGGAGGGATGGTGAACTTGCTTTTGTTACTGATTGGCTGCTGTTCGACTGTACAGTAGCTGCTACAGACACGCGTAACTGAGCCATCGCAATGGTCCTGACCAGCTCGTTGAGAGCTTCTGGGGATAGCTTTAGCAGTTCACCGATGTTTACTCCTCCTTCCTTTGTCTGAGAGGTACCTTCTGGTGTGGACGTAGTTGTGGATGCAAAAGATGGCCCAGAAGATTCTGCCAGTACCTTAGAGAGTCCACTCACTATTCCCATGGAAGACATTGGTAATCCAGTAAGAGCTGGTTGTGTTCCAGTGGGAGCTGTTAGTACTCCATCTGTGGGAGATGAATGTACTCCAGTGATAGCTGTTGGTACTGTAGTGATAGCTGTCGGTACTGTAGTGAGAGCTGTTGGTACTCCAGAGAGAGTTGTTGGTACTCCAGAGGGAGCTGTCGGTACTCCAGTGAGAGCTGTTGGTACTCCAGAGGGAGCTGTCGGTATTCCAGTGAGAGCTGTTGGTACTACAGAGGGAGCTGCTGGTACTCCAGTGAGAGCCGTTGGTACTCCAGTGGGAGATGTTGGTACTCCAGTGGGAGCTGTTGTTACTCCAGTGGGAGCTGTTGGTACTTCAGTGAGAGCTGTTGGCACTCCAGTGAGAGCTGTTGGCACTCCAGTGGGAGCCTTTGGCACTCCAGTAGAAAGAGTAGCACTGGGAGAAGTACCCGTCAATGGTTCAGGAAGTAGAGAAACCCCTGCAGACGCTGTTCCTATGACAAAGTTCTGGCTAGGAGGTATAGTGGTGGCTGTAGTCTGGAGGTCTTGTAGCAAATTCATTGCAATACTCTGACTCACATCCACACAAATACTGGACTCTATGGTTTGCTCAGATGGATTATCCTCCCCCAACAACTCTTCTAGGTTGAAGAGAGGTACGTCATCTTGTGGGGCCATCACAGAGACAGACTCAGCCTCATTAACATAAGGCATTTGCACAGGGAGGGAAGTAGATTGGGCAATGTTTGTCACTGTAGTAATACAGGTATCATTCCCATTTTCAACCTCCTGTGACAGTGGTGTACCCACAGGTGCTTCAGTTGTAGGGAACAGTGATTGTGGGATCGAGCCAAGAAGTTGAGACACAAAGTCCTGCGGATTTAGGCTCAAGTCGGGTTCATTTTGCTTCAGGGGAGCTAGGTTTTCAGCCCTCACTGAAGACATATCAGCACAGGGCAGCTGTCCATCATCCACACCTCTGATTGCCCTGTCCATTTCTTAAAATCATCAACTTGAAAGAGAAATGAAACACAAAGAGTATGATTCAGAGCTGGTCCGTATGCATACAAAAGGATATGCACTAGTGCTATGGAGACAATCCACAGACATTTGATTTATTCACATGTATGTATGTCCCTCATGCATGTATGTATCTGTATGGTGTATGTATATTATATGTGTCTATTATACGTATGTATTTGTATAGGTATTTACATGTATATCAGTTTTCCTTGTACAACACACACAGAGTATAATAATGAACCTACATAAGCAGCAACACCCCACACTCCAAGTACTAGGCAGACCCCTCTCTGCAAATGAAGCCCGAACACAGGGCTCCTAGGCCCTCATAACACATGACACAGTTGTACCATCTATGGTTGTGCTAGACGCGCCACTACTGTCTCTAAGCTCGGTTTACACAAAACGCCCAAACACATGCAAAGCTATTGCTAAATATGCAAGGTAATTTCGTCTAATGGCAGCAAAGCTGGCTATACTAACCGGCGTAAACTTGAGCTATACTAACCGGCGCAAACTTGACCCGGAATTTGCTCAGCCTAAGCTTGGTAATCACATAGAGACATGATATGCGACAAGAACAGCAGTCGGCAGTTGGAGGGCATACGGTAAATCAAAGAATGTCAAAATTTTCCCACACGTAAATGGCCACAACAAAAGCTAAAGCTTAACAAGTCCTGTCAGGCACAGGAAAACCAACAAATACAAACTACTAAAAGCCTGTTGAACTGCTCATTTTTAATCTACCCGCCATTGTTTCACACGCTCTAACAACTAGAATGCACAGAGGAATCTTATAAATTGCAAGGACACACAAGTTTGAGGCAGAAATGGACACAGATAGCTCGTTTTTCGTCTAAAGAAAGGAACTGTACTACAAACCGACCCTGATAATGTACTACACAACTGTTCTCACCAGTAATGGAGTCTCTCGAGGAGGACCAAACAGACGGGGGCCGAAAACCGACAAGGCATGGGGAGGCGGGTCTTGATGACGTCACTAAACGCAGCGATTAGAGAAAAACTAGTTTGGTGTTGCTGCTTAACGTAAGCGATGAACAAAATGGCTTTGTGTAGGTCCGAAACATGTACATGTACAGATGAGTGAGAGAAAAATATTTGTTTTTTATGCAAAAAGACTGTACATGTTTAGTTATCCGTTCTACAAAGAATAAAAATGTTCAAAATGTATAATTTAATTGACAGACACCCAATTTCCAGGCATGTCTCGTGAATTGCCAGTCCGAGCAGGAGTGAACAGAGATCTGTACTCGGTTGCCTGTGTACAGGTAAAATACAATGGTAAGTAAAGCAAGGTCTGTAGCTCCAACCCCTCTTCAAATAGAACACACCTTGTGTGTGTATAATATGTACATGCATCTTGTAAACATAGATATGTAAGATACTTACATAAGTGCACACTCATGTGTGTACTGTTATATGTACTGTATGTACAACACACCTTGTGAAGGACCGATAGTACATCAGGCATCCGAACCATCTTGCCGTGTTTTGGAGGACACTTGAAGTATCTCTTTCCCTTGTAAAGTCCATCACTATTCCCAACTGCACAACATACGGAACATGTAAACACGCAACAGACACTGCACATGCATACAATCAAACAAGTAAGAAGGAAGAGGGTGTGATGAGCATACTTGGTTCATCCAGCTTCAGACCAACGTACATCCTGTTGTCCACATACTCACTGTCAACTTTACCAATGTATTTAACAATGCCAGTGGCCTTTTGAGGTTCTAGATCATACACTGCAGAAGAAGAGGAAGGGAAATACACATTGGCCAGTAGAAAACATCAAGTGAAGTTGCTGATTACATACGTGCGCACACACGCACGCACACACACACACACACACACACACACACACGTGTTTAAACACACACACATACAAACACAAACACACACAAACACACAAATACACACACACACACACACACAGACACACACACACAGACACACACACACAACACACACACTTGTTCTCTTGATCTGAACAATGACCCTGTCTCCTAGATGCAGCTTCTTGCTCATCATGAGCTCATTATCATCATTGTACACTCTGGTCATTGCACCCTTTCCTGGTAAGTCTGTGGTACACAAAACGTTTTGAATGCAAAAGGGAAGTGGTCACATTCTACAATACACCATGTGTAAGCCTACATGAATGAGCATGTGTGCAATGGGCTTATGCAAGCACAGAAACATGGACCATCTTAGAGAGAAGGTAGTGATTAGAAAATAATACAAAGTTAATATTTATAAAACATCAGGAGGGCCACAATACACATTAGAGCCTGTTGGACTGCACAGAGAGTAGTGTGGGACAAATAATGGTTGTATCCCACTTTGGTTCTGTACATGGGAATGCACTGTGGGGCATCACCCAAACATGGCATAGTGGGACACAACCATTATGTACATCAATGAGTGTCACATGTGGGAGGGGTCCAGTGGCCACACCCTCTCGTACCTGCCACCGTTGGGTGTCCTGTGGGCCCAGCAGGGAGCATGGATCCATGCAGTGTGCACATAGCACATTGACACTGGGGGTTGGAGAAGGCGTGGTCAGCCAGGACCTTGTCCTCTACAGCACGCCTCTCTTTGATCTGTGAAGTTGTGGGAAGGATAAAGTCTTTTTTGTCCTTTGTGGACACCAATGGAGGGAGACGGGGTAGGGTGTGGGCCTGCAAGGAAAGTGGAAGACAAGGTTATGTTGTGCACAGACTAAATACAGTACACACACACACACACACACACACACACACACACACACACACACACACACACACACACACACACACACACACACATAAACACACACACAAACACATAAACACACACACACACAAACACAAACACACACACACATACACACATAAATAAACACACACACACAAACACATACACACAAACACACACACACAAACACATACACACAAACACACACACACACACACATACACACAAACACACACACACACACACACACACACACACACACACACACACACACACACACACACACACAAGCACAGCACATCCATACTGTACATAACATTTCAGAATCACAAAATACACTTCTAGTAGTCACAAACTCTGACCTAATACAAATAACAGGACAGATTCTGCACACACCTTTTTGACTTTTTTCTTTCGCTTTGTCTTGCCAACATTCCCAGTTGTCCAGGGTTTGATGGGCTTTGGCTGCAGCTGCACTCTCTTCTGTCTGTCTTCAGTAGGCTGGGTAAACACAACACGAACCCTTTCCTCAGAGATGTTAGGGGCACTGGAAGACCTGCAATACATGTGTTAAAATGGTGAAAGTGAATAACTCTTTCACATACTCAAGAATACATACGATTGCTCACACAAATATGTATATACGTACGTATATGCAAGTAAACAACAGCAGATAGGACATACACTAAGTATTATGCCATACATATTTGATTATGGACAGCATGGATGAGAAAATTTGCATAATAGTCCTGAGTACACACCAGTATGCTCATCACTAGCTCCCTACTACTGCACCACTTCAGACTAGCTCCCTACTACTGCACCATTTCAGACTAGCTCCCTACTACTGCACCACTTCAGACTAGCTCCCTACTACTGGACCACTTCAGACTAGCTCCCTACTACTGCACCACTTCAGACTAGCTCCCTACTACTGGACCACTTCAGACTAGCTCCCTACTACTGCACCACTTCAGACTAGCTCCCTACTACTGCACCACTTCAGACTAGCTCCCTACTACTGCACCACTTCAGATTAGCTCCCACTACTGCACCACTGCGGAATAGCTCCCTACTACTGCACCACTTCAGACTAGCTCCCTACTACTGCACCACTTCAGACTAGCTCCCTACTACTGCACCACTTCAGACTAGCTCCCTACTACTGCACCACTTCAGACTAGCCAGTGATAGTGTTGACAATGGGGCATTATCACAAGGTCCTCACCTAA
>CAUJGJ010000258.1:2788600-2831100 GCA_963170055.1 Halisarca cf. caerulea | reverse complement strand
AATGCACGTGAGGTACCTTCTCTGCTCCTCCATCATCATTGTACGGAGTTCTTGACATGTAACTAGCCTGCACTCTAGCACTGAAATGAGCAAAATACACACGTGTGGTATTTATGTATTAGTTTGTTACGATAGTGCAAGGTAGTCCTGTCACTCACTGCTGATGTGAATGAGATATAACACCCACCCACCCACCCACACACCCACCCACCCACACACATACACACACACACACAGAGGTACACACACACACACACACACACACACACACACACACACACACATGCTGACACACAAGCACACTAGCATGCATACACATGTTGGCAGTCCAGAATATAGCAGCTCCCCATCACATACTCCACCCCATACCTACCTGATGTCTCTGTACTGTGAATGTAGTATGCTCATGGTTGCCAGGAGGATCGCAGCATAGCACGTACGAATCTGAAAAGCACAAACAGACAAAAAGATTAATATAAAAAGAGTATGGCAAGACAGACAAATAGCAGACACCCCCAGTGAGCACACAATGTATGCAAGAGGACACAACACTGCACAATAAGGACCTCAGGGCTTAGGATTCATGAGGAAGGAGACACGCCCGTGCAAATATCAAGTATTGTGCAACTCTCTTCAAGCAATGCACATAGTAAGCAGAGTTAGGTTGAGCCATGCAAAATGGACAATAACGGCATATAGAAACTGTCAGTGAAAGATGTGTACATTGGTGGGATAAAACAGGGTAGCTTGGAATAATAGGGTAACTTGGAACAGGGCCGCTATTTTTCCCTACAGCCAAACTGTCTAAGCATACTTGCCACTGTTGAACTCTCAATTCATGTAGACAGCACTAATGAAGAACTGCTTTTGGTCTCTCATTCCAAGGTACCCTAGTTTACCGTACAATGACAGCAGCCCTGTTCCGACTCACCTCGTCTGTCAGTGATTGAAACTGTTTGATGCAGTTTTCTATGGGCTCATTGCTCAGAGGGAGGAACTTTAGTCGCTTCATTATCTAAGAGAGATTGATCACAGATCACAACACACCACTATGTGGAGTACAGATCACAACACACCACTATGTGGAGTACAGATCACAACACACCACTATGTGGAGTACAGATCACAACATACCACTATGTGGAGTACAGATGACAACACATCACTATGTGGAGTACAGATCACAACATACCATTATGTGGAGTACAGATGACAACACACCACTATGTGGAGTACAGATCACAACACACCACTATGTGGAGTACAGATCACAACACACCACTATGTGGAGTACAGATCACAACACACCACTATGTGGAGTACAGATCACAACATACCACTATGTGGAGTACAGATGACAACACATCACTATGTGGAGTACAGATCACAACATACCACTATGTGGAGTACAGATCACAACACACCACTATGTGGAGTACAGATGACAACATACCACTATGTGGAGTACAGATGAACCTCTCTAACATAAACTCACGGGCTACACTGAAATTTCACCTTACAAAGTAATTCATGTACAAACAGTACTACATAATATTAATACACTAAGACTTGGACTTATAACTGGCTAGTATTTCATGTTCAAGGGTCTTCCACGCTAAGCAATTTCATGACAACAAGGTTCGTCTGTATACACATGTTTCAGGTGGTGATGCATCAGACACAAGGGAACACTTCTAGTTCCAGTTCCCGGGAGTACATCTCATGCGTAGTGGCCATCTTCTCTGAAAGTTTCAACCCTCACTGTGGGCTCTCACTTGCTGGTTGAAACATTCAGAAAGGTTACAGACGGAAGGCAAGCTATGTATGTGTTTAAAAATGTTCCCGGGAAATGATATGGTTCATTTGTGTCTTCAGAGCAGAGCTGTCAGGGGTCAGCTTGCTCACATCGATAGCAATGTCGAGTTTTCCATCATGGTAGAGGTCAAAGAACTGCATCACATCCATCAACAGGAACAAAGTCCGAGTCCTTTTCCTCTCAGTCAAAGCAGCCTGAGTTTTGTACCTACAAGGACACAAAGCATTTAGCTGTATAAGTACATGTAAAAAAGTGGAGGCATGCAAACATGCTGAAATCATATGCAGTGTTTGATTAGCACACTTGAAATTTGTATGTACTAATACACACACACACATACACACACGCACGCACACACGCATGCACACACACACACACACACACACACACACACACACACACACACACACACACACACACACACAAACACACACCTTTGAGCTATCTCAACAGCTAACAGACCAACTCTTTCCTTATCAGAGTGAGGTGTGCACGGTAGAGACACCACACGACTGAGTTCCTGGCTCAAGATCTCCAATACCCTATCACAGTCCTGTTTCACAACACCACCAGCAACAGATGAAAGCAACTGAAGTCAAATATACACAAAATTAGCATGTGCAGTTCAATCAACTCTGACCTGAGCCAAGTCGTAGAGGCGTACAGCATCCAAAGGCATTCCTCTTGCTTCTGTGGCCTCAGCTACCCTTGAGATAATCTCTGAGGTATCTCCAACAAACTTGCTAATGCACCCGGGCTGTTATACAGGAAAAGATAGAGGGTGCAAAGTATTACAAAAACACTTGAAAAAGAAACACACACATACACACATATAATTAATCAAATACAAAGTACACACACACACACACACACACACACACACACACACACACACATGCATGCACACACACAGAGCAAATACAAAACACATACTGAGACATACATAACACAAGTAAAACTGTACAAGTCCATATACAAGTAAATCTCACTCGAACTGTTCCATTGGGCTCAATTTTCCCCAGCAGCATCTCATACTAGAGAGATTAAACAGCAAACTATGGCTTCACTGGACCAACAACAGTACTACTGGACACATAACAGCACCTTTCGATACACCACAGTATCCCAGGACAGCCCACAGTACCACTGTACACACTATAGTACCAATGGTCACAAACCTCTCCCTTGTTCTCTAGAGCAAGTTCAGTGACACACGTCACAAACAGGTCTCTTTCGTCGTCATCAAGCATTCCTCTGTGTGCGGGATCAAGAGGAAATCAGAAGAAAGTGAAAAGCAGCAAACACTCAGCACAGAACATCTATTCACAAGTATGTATGTAAGCATGCACGTAAAGCATGCACATAAAGCATGCACATAAAGCATGTACATAAAGCATGCACGTAAAATGGTAGAATTGACTTTGACTATGTACACATGTTGCATGAGACTCCTAATCACCCACAGTAAACCACACATAAGCAAGTAATATGAAGGGGAGGGACACTGACTGACTACGGCTTTCACAACATCACAGCACACTGCATGAAGGAGCGGTGGAGCCAGCACAGACCACAACTCACTTTAGCAAGAACAGATACTGGAGCACCTCCCTGGGTTCAGAGAAGCTGAATTTTCTGGTGTATCCAATGATCATTCTGGAGAAGTTCAGGCAACTCTTTCCCGGTTTCTTCTCCACTACAGAGGACAGACAAACATTCCACCTCTGGCAGCATCACAAGAGAAGCGGCATAAAGTACACACGTCACACAATCCCTAGTTCTGACGCACTCAGTCCACTAGAGGCACTCAGTCCGCCAGAGGCACTCAGCCCACTAGAGACACTCAGTCCACTAGAGGCACTTTCATTACAGTAGAACCAGTACAAACTATTTCAAGCCTTACATGATCCTCCCTATGACTGTATGCAATACGCCCCCTGCTAACATAAATTGCTGATAATATATTATTGACATTACACTCTACAACTGCCCCCTTCAGGAATCATCCCACACACATAAACATAATATGAACAAATAGCAAACTGTGTAAACAAGTGTCAATGAATATTGCATACAAAATAAACAAGTATAAACAAAAATAAAACAAACAAACAACAACAAGAAGGATTGCTTACACAATGGAGCTCTAGGGGACTCTGTGAGGTGTAGTAGGTCATGTTCCTTCAAAGCTATGGCAAAATGCACTGCATGTGGTTTCAGCCGTTCGATGCGATACAGAAACTCAATAGCCTGCGGACGAGATGGACTGCAACAACTCACAGCAGAAGAACACACAGTGGAAAACCCAGTGGTGAAATGGCACTCACCGCTTCAAACTGCTGAGTCAGCACAAGCACTTGGAAATAAAGGTATGGGTTCTGACTGGCATTAAAATGGTCCTCACCTGAGAGTTAAACAAGAAGGGAGGTTTAATGGGAGTAAGACAGCAGGGGCCAAGACAGCAGCTGTACACACTGAGGACCTTACCATATTCTTCCAAAAGTAGGTGTTGAAGGGAGACCAGTGTGAGCTTGTCACTGATCATGTGCTTGGCCACTTTCGGTTCGTCAGCCTCCAACTCCACCTGACAGAGCTAGAGACATTGAGAGGGAGACAGTGTCAGGGAGAGAACAGTTGGCAGAGTGAGTCTAGCACTGCTGACTCTTCCCCCATATTCTTGATGTACGTACTTCCGACCAGGGAAGGAAGGATTGCATAGTACCCATGGAGGAAGGGTCAGCAATACAAGAGAAACACAACAGTCTGTACCAGAACACACAGTCTGTACAGGGTCACACAGTCTGTACAGCATCACACAGTCTGTACAGGGTCACACAGTCTGTACAGGGCCACACAGTCTGTATAGGGCCACACAGTCTGTACAGGGCCACACAGTCTGTACAGGGCCACACAGGGCTGTATGAAAGAGAGGCACACAAGCACCTTCATCCATATGTAGTCATCTGTCTTCTGCACCACATCAGGATGGTTGTCATTGAAGTCACATCTTGCCAGCAGGCAATACATGGCCTTCTTGTATGGATCTGTGCTAGCCCTCACAGACCGACGGTAGATCATCTGGAGGCTGGATTCCGAGCTGGGACTCAATCTCCTGTCCTGACTCTGACAGTACTCCTGGAAGAACCCCAGGAACTGCACATCTGCCAACCTGACCCAATGAAGCAGACAACATGAAACATACACACATAAGCAGCTATCACAGAAACAGGTACATACATACGTACATACGTACATATACCTCATAAAACTGTACATACACACAGTGAAAATTTCCATTTTCAGTGTATCCGCTTGTGCATCTGTGTGCCAGCATGTATGCATAATTATGGACACACACACACACACACACACACACACACACACACACACACACACACACACACACACACACACACACACACTTCCTTGCAGGAGCAATAATTTATGCACACCCATAAATGCTTGTGTTTGCATCTGCATGCAGGTACAGTGTGTACATAGCTGTACATATGCACATATGAGTGTACTGTATACTTGGCTATTGTGCACACAGTTCACATGCACATCACACATGCAGCACATCACACATGCAGCACATCACACATGCAGCACATCACACATGCAGCACATCACACATGCAGCACATCACACATGCAGCACATCACACATGCAGCACATCACACATGCAGCACATCACACATGCAGCACATCACACATGCAGCACATCACACATGTAGCACATCACACATGCAACACATCACACATGCAACACATCACACATGCAGCACATCACACATGCAGCACATCACACATGCAGCACATCACACATGCAACACATCACACATGCAACACATCACACATGCAGCACATCACACATGCAACACATCACACATGCAACACATCACACATGCAGCACATCACACATGTAGCACATCACACATGCAGCACATCACACATGCACATCACACATGCAGCACATCACACATGCACATCACACATGCAGCACATCACACATGCAGCACATCACACATGCAGCACATACATTCAACTGTATTCTACGTTCACTGCTACTACACTGCCTACCTAGCATCTCTGACCACCTCCGCAGCAGCCTCGAGATCCCCACATCTGAAGCAGTAGTAGATCATAGCCCATGTGGGGTGACCCGCCACCCTGCCGTCATCCAGACCAGGCTGACCCTCCAAGTGACGAAGGTTGAGGAAGCTACGAATGAGGTTGAAAGTTCCCGGTTGGCCACCCCGCTCTGCCTGGTAGAGGTTGTTTGAAACACTGACGGCAATGTAGTCATAGTAGCGTCTTTCCAGGAACATTCTAGACTGTGCAATGAAGGCTTTCTGTAGAGGTGTTTGACCCCTGCACATGAAAGACAAAGGAATCATTAACACAAGTACATAAGATAAAATTCCAAGAAAAGGTACTTCAAAACACAGTAAAACTTTAAGGCACAACTACATTCCAGCATATATAGAAAAGAGCTGAATATCACAGCAAAACCATTCCTAAATCTTACTGATGGTACATGTATGTATGTACACAAACCTGTATCTGTAGGCCTTCTCTGGAAGCTGTCTCACATCCAGTATTGTTTTCAGCAGCTGCCAACAGTCGAGGATTTGCTGGGAGAAGCAATACAATACAACATGAGGTAGGACCCCGGCGGGGGGGGGTATACAATGGTCAGTAGGACCCCGGGGAGGGGGTATACAATGGTCAGTAGGACCCCGGGGAGGGGGGTATACAATGGTCAGTAGGACCCCGGGGAGGGGGGTATACAATGGTCAGTAGGACCCCGGGGAGGGGGGTATACAATGGTCAGTAGGACCCCGGGGAGGGGGGGATACAATGGTCAGTAGGACCCCGGAGAGGGGGGGATACAATGGTCAGTAGGACCCCAGGGAGGGGGGGATACAATGGTCAGTAGGACCCCGGGGAGGGGGGATACAATGGTCAGTAGGACCCCGGGGAGGGGGGGATACAATGGTCAGTAGGACCCCGGGGAGGGGGGGATACAATGGTCAGTAGGACCCCCAGGGTATAAAGGTCAGTACCGCTCACAAAACAGGCGATTTCCTACCCAAAATTAAACTTGTCTGTCTATCCATCTAACATCGACAACTAAAGGCAAACATGGGATTTGTAAACAGCTGTAAGTGGCTCCCCAACATTGAGGTCCCCAGATGTGAGGGTACTGTAGGGTCACACCCACCTTGTCCTGAAACTGCTCCATCGTGGAACAGAACTTGGTGACAAGGTCTTCCTTCAGTCCATCCTTCACCTTCTCATTGCGTGCATACACTTCTCTGGAATAGGCCATTTCAACTGCATCCATCCCACTGGATGCCTGCTGTCCATGCAGGACACTCACCTGTATGTACACAAAGGAGGGGAGGGAGGGAGGGGGAGGAAGGGAGGGGGAAGGGGGAAAGGAGGGAGGGAGGAGGAAGGGGGAGGAAGGGAGGGAAGGAAGGAAAGAGTAGTCTGATTGATGAGAAGAGGAGACGGGTATACTGGGACTGGAAGAGCTAGTAGCACACACAAGAGAGTGGAGAGCCTCCATATTCACAAAGGGAGAACAGGAGAGGTGAAAATGCAGAACAAATGCAGTACTACAATGTGCACATGAGCTGCTTGTGATGTGGAATGTTTAATTTCTTGTTTATTGCTACAGTAGCAATATCCACTATTAAACCCACAGGATAAAGCTACATAATACATTTTGAAGGCGGCTCCCGTGGGTTTCAGCAAGGGTAGTGTGCTCTCACATAGAAGGCATACCTAATACTGAAATGGATAGTCTGTGGGTATGGCTCACTATAGAACTTGAAGCTGCACCTAACAACATGGATGGTCTGTGGGTATGGCTCACTATAGAACTTGAAGCTGCACTTTACGACATGGATGGTCTATGGGTATGGCTGACTATAGAACTTGAAGCTGCACTTTACGACATGGATAGTCTGTGGGTATGGCTGACCATAGAACTTGAAGCTGCACTTTACGACATGGATGGTCTATGGGTATGGCTGACTATAGAACTTGAAGCTGCACTTTACGACATGGATAGTCTGTGGGTATGGCTGACTATAGAACTTGAAGCTGCACTTTACGACATGGATGGTCTGTGGGTATGGCTGACTATAGAACTTGAAGCTGCACTTTACAACATGGATGGTCTGTGGGTATGGCTGACTATAGAACTTGAAGCTACACTTTACGACATGATGTAGATGATGTAGAGTTGTATGTACAGTCAAACCTCGTTAGTGAGTACACCTGGGGACCCTCCGAAGTGCTACTCACCATCAGTAGTACTTGCTAACCATATAAATTAGTATTGTGGGTTATAAGCTGGGGTATCACATCCTCGTACTTCCTAACCAGATATTACTCATTAACAGTGTTCTTACTAATGAGGTCCTACTGTATACACATGTACCAACACACCTGGATATAGTTTGGCGCAAAAGCTTTTGTGATTTGTACAAAATGTAAGCTCTGCATGGGTACCACTTGCAATGTGCAGTGGTGCATTTGGTACAATATAATGTATGTGGTCCGGTACCGTGCAATGTATGTGGTCTGGTACCATACAGTGTATGAGGTCTGGTGCAGTGCAATGAACAGACATACATCTATCTCCGAGGGAAGACTAGCTAGCTCTTGACCACTCCCAAGTAGGGAATTCAATATCTTCTCTTTCTCCTTCTCCCACTCTTCTGACACATTTCTCCAGTGTTGGGCTTCAATGTCCGCAAATGTCTGCACAATGCAACAGAAGACAACTTAAAGAAACTGAGGGTATTTTTTATTCCAGACACCACAACATGAATGCGGTTTACAATGACATCTGTGTTCATATTCTAATAAGAAAATATCACCAAGTTCAAAACCCATTACCTGTTTCTTTGATTCCTCTATAACTGAGAGGATTGTATTCTCTCTCTCGTTCTTCAGGAACCCAGGTATATCCGTCTCCAGTACTGCCTCGAGGGGTTCGAAGGTTTTGGCGGCATTCAATTGCTCCAAGTTGTGAGACAGCTTGGGTACATCAAAACCTTGGGACCCGAGTAGAATGGCCCTGTACGTAAATGATGTTAAACAACCAAGCAGTAAACAACATCCACATGCTGCCCTAGGGATAATTAAAGCATAAACCCTCTAGTGGCTTACGCTTTGACATCTGTGGATTCATCTCCAACACCGCCTGTTCGCTTCAGAAGCCTTTGACTAGCTTCAGCTACCTGGTATAGATTCCTCTTGATAGCTGGTAGATCACCTTCTCCCTGGAGGTCAGCGCTAATCTGTTCCGCTTCTTGCAGAAGATCTTGAAACTCCGATCCGACCGGCATTTTGTTCAAAGGGGCGCTTATCTACGGGACAGGCGTTTGTCCCACAAAGACGGCCATTTTGATTACATTCAGCAAGGAGACCTACCTTAGTTTTTCATTTATCTCCCTCTTTGAAGGATGACGGAGTGTATTATTGGAGTGCGTTTCAAAGACTTTGTACTACTCGCCAATGATACGGCTGCCGGTCGTAGTATACTGGTTATGAAACAAGATAAGGAGAAATTGCTGAAGCTCGGTGATGAAGTTGGGATGCTTATATGTGGGGACCTAGGGGATTGCATAAGCTTTGGTGAATTCATCCAGAAGAACATCCAGCTGTACAGAATAAGGCATGGCTATGCTATGTCCCCACATGCTGCAGCAAATTGGACAAGAAGTGAATTAGCTTATTACCTCCGTCGCTCACCCTTCATGGTCAACTCGGTCATTGGAGGATATGACACTGACAAGAAGGAGGCCAAGCTATACTTCATGGACTACCTAGCATCTCTAGTGGAAGTGCCTTATGCTGCCCATGGCTACAGTGCTTACTTTATCCTTAGTATCTTCGATAGGTTTTACCGTGAAGACATGTCAAAAGAGGAAGCAGTGAAGCTCCTGGTTCGCTGCCTTTCTGAGCTCCAAACTCGCTTTTTGATCAACTTCCCGGGATTTTCCTACTACTTTGTCGACGAAAATGGGTTCTCCGAAAAGGAGACAATAGCTCCAGAAGCTGTAAAGGCTCAAATGGAATCCTTGAAAACAGTGGGAACGGAAATGGAAACATAGTTAACTTTTCTGTCCGTTGTTAGCAGTTCATGTTTGCAAACAGTGAAACACAACATTTGTTGTGTTATTGTATTGTGTGTATTGTTATACACTGTACTGGTTCTTCAATTAATAAATATCCACAATTGAATTAACCAGTCAAAATCACTGGAAAAAGTACACCCATTCAGAAATTAATAGAAAAAATAGAACATGCTTTCCAAATTCACAATTTTCTTCCATTAAATTCAGTCAAAGCTGGGCAGAGGGTCTTGAGGCTTGCAGTGAGTTCACTATCAGCCATTTTATCCAATAGGGGGTTCCCCTTCATACTAAGTACCCTCACACCACAACCTCTGAGGCCCTCGAGGTCCTCAACACTACAAATATCTACACTGAGTCAAGGTTGTATACATGCATGTAGTGATATAGTAAAAATATGTCATGTGACAAACATGTGATTAGCATGTGACCAGTGAGGATACTATTGTCATCCAAATAGAGGGCAGTTAGTCTGCTCAAACCAGCAAAGCTTGAATTGATTGCTTTTAAACCTGTATTAGTGAGATTGAGTCTTACTACACTGAGCAAGCAAGTGCAGTCCAATGATTCTCTCATCGGATTTCCCGCCAGGTTGACTTCCCTAACAAAACACATCAGTTCTGGACAATACAGCTGAGTTAAACCCTGAGGGCAGGACCATAAAAATATGTAGTAGCAAGAAATAGTACATTGCAATGCAGCAATGAAGGAGACACACTTTGTTGGAGAGATCCAGTGGTTTGTCAGTCTTCTTAAGACACTCAAGCACAGACAACTGTGCTATGAACTTGGACCTTCTGTCCATGTAGTAGCCACTACGATAAGGGTCCTTCTTAATGAGCCGATCGAAATAATCCAGAATTTTATCACAATGGGATGCAGGGTCGACAGCTTGTGATAGGGTGAGAGTGGTCAGTATACACCCTACACAAGGTAGAGGGAGTGGGGTTACATCATGCACCCTACACAAGGTAGAGGGGGTGGGGTTACATCATGCACCCTACACAAGGTAGAGGGGGTGGGGTTACATCATAGGGCACAGACGGAGTGAGGAGTATATCTGATGAACAATTTTATATCCAGCAGGACAACGTTCTGGATTTAGGTACAAATTGTCTTGGCCTGCAGCACACAATACACTCACATTTGTTGTCAGGTTCCAATTGTAGAAGTTCACTACACATCTCAAGCTCTCTCTTCAGCACATCCTTGCAAGCGGATTTGCTCTCAAAAGATTCATCAACCGCAGGAAGGTTTACCCATAGCCCTTCTCCGTAGTCTGTAAGTGACAAATACACCACACAAAGATGATGCAAGCACACAGTAAAACCTCTACAATCCATCACTGAGTGAGCACAAGGCAATGGGTTGTTGTAGGGTCTATGGTTGGACTTCAGAGGTTGCTGGATTATTAAGGGAATCTTAGTGTGTGTTTACTGGTATATGGTGACTATACCTCAAAGATGGTCGGATTAGGGAGAATGTTTTATGATTGTACTGTATGTATGTATGATATCAGAAGCTTGACCTGACGTGGAGTGATGTACTGCAGTGCTGAACACCCACTCACCCTCTCCAATGGTGCACGATGCGGTCAGACTGTTCCACTGAAACTCCACATCAATACTACCACTTGATGGAAAGTGGTTGGACTCTGGTACACATATCCAAAGAGACGCAGGCCAAGAGGGCGGGGTATTAAGGGTGTGGCAAGACACACCCTCTACCCTTTCCTTATTCACAAACAGTCCAATATCTTCACATTCATTGATCTACAATGAACACACAAACCACACTAGATGCTTTGGCTCTATTGTACATGGCAAGTACAAGTTATGAGTGTCATACTTTTACTCTTTTGTTGAACACGACAGCCATCTTGTTTTCCCTCCGAAGGGCCAACAAACACATGACAATGAGAGGAGGGTTAGCTGCATGAAGGATGAGCACATGTGGTGGTTGGGCTTACGAACCAGTCGAGTGTGTAGGGACTTACCCTTTCCAAGTAGCCAGTTGTGGTAGAACCAGGCACTTTGGTCTCCAGGGTCGGTGAAGAAAGCATTTTGAACCAACTCAAACTCTGGAAAGGAAATGAGCAGTAGATTGAGCAGATAGCTATAGCAAACTGCTCTGTTGCAGTCATTGGCTAAATCACTTAATGAAAGTTTAGGCAACTTTTGCATTAGAAATAAAATGATGATTAGTTGGTAGCAACAAGCAATTGTTAACACGCACACATGTACGTATGTACAGATGCCCTACCTAACACACTGCCACTCCTGAGTGCAAGGATACTGTGCATGTAAGGTACAGAGAACCACACCACTGGCTAAAATAAAACATGAAATTCTCTTTTGTAAAATAAAAGAATTAGGTTTTCCTCAAAAATTAAGGAACATATAACCAACATAAACAGCATACATAAGAAATCTCTCAATAACCTCTGTCTGAGACCTCCTTTGACAGTTGTCCAGACTCCTTGGCATCAACCAAGGGAAGAAGTTTGCTCCGATAGTGCCAGGCCGAGTAGTTGGAGAAGTTGTCTGCTATTTTGGCAGAGGTGAAAGCGAGCTCCTCTTCATTTGACACACCAGAGTGCTGGATGGCAAACCTCCTGTAGTCCCAACAGTGAACTGAGCAGAGAATGTACAACAGTCTGGAGCCTTTATACAAAGGTATTCTTGAAACACTATCTGGTGGCTTCAATACAAAAGTGGTCACTATAGACAGGTGGTTGCTATGGACAGGTGGTCACAATACACAGGTGGCTGCAATACAAAGGTGATTGCTAGACAGGTGGTTGTTATAGACAGGTGACATTGACGCACACATCTTCATGTACATAGCTATATTAACATTGAATGACTCCTGAGCTGTGCATGCAGACACTGTTGCTCTCGGGTCACTTACAGTTTCGCTCATCATATTTTAGAAACAAGTTGCAGAGTTCCTGTTCCCGTTTCCAATTGGGATTGGGGATGTTGAGCATTACCCATTCCCTATGCAGCCAAATGCCATAAGCCTTGGGGTTGACACGGAGACAGGCTTCCAGGAAGGAGAGCTCAGCTTCGAGATACTTCTGTACTTCACTCTCTGGACTTTAGTTAAAGAATTAAAAGAAAACAATTCAGTACTTTCATGATTGGAAATTCCTTAATTACAAAACCAACGAAACTGTATACAACAGATAAAGTATAAAGTTCTTACAAGGATTTAAATTGAAATAGACCTCATAACATAATTGAGATTATACTTACTGTCCACTGTTAGAAAGGATACACTTACAATAGAACTTGCTTAGAAAAAGTAAAACAGGTTTAATAAACATCCCTTGCATAGTACATATGTACCACATTTTCTGCTTAAGCCGATGTACACACATATGTACAATACACAAATTAGTACAGATAGTAACCACAGTATACACCTCTGATAACATTGGAAAGTACTTAATAAGCAAGTTTCGGAAAAACACAATTAATAGATTTGATGTCAGTTGATTAGGACACACGAGTACATGCTACTCGCAGTTCAACTATTGGGTACAGCAGTTTCTGAAGACATGAAAAACTTACATGTCCTTCATCTTCTTTTGAAATATCTCCCTCCTGTAGTTCCATAGAGTCAAAATCTCAGGATTAGGCCGTAAAACAGCTTCCGTTAACTTCAAAGACTTGTCATCATACTCTCCTAAAGAACGCTACGACATAAGAGTAAGGTATCAGTACATATGTACATCGAGCATGATGCATGCACATGCACACACACACACACACACACACACACACACACACACACACTTTTAAATAAATCTTGGAAGTGGCTTCTTTGTATGCATTTGCTTTCTTCTCTCTCTCTCTTTTCTTAGCTTCTTCTTGCTCAGCAGTAGTCTTGACTTTTGCTCTACCGTGCTACAAACATGGGATACATAAAGAGTGGCAAAATCAAGGTCAAGAACAGAACAAAGAACACTGAGGTTCCAGAGTATATGTACCATTTTCGCAAAGCGTACGGTTCCGAGGGGAATACCCTTCATTGGTCAAAAATGGCGACGGAAACATGGGTTTCTGTGTTAGTAAAGTTTGGAGCCCAAAATGCTATCATTTTTGGAGGAATTGTACCATTCATTCCACAGTACCGTCAAATACAACGCACTAAGGATGCCGAAGGATTTTCAACGTTTGTTTGTCTCGTTCTTCTCCTAGCCAACATCCTGAGGATAATGTTCTGGTTTGGTAAAAGATTTGAGCTACCTCTATTGTTGCAGAGTATCGTTATGATCACGACAATGTTGGTAATGCTTCAACTGTGTGTTGAAACTAAAAAAAAGAAGGAGATTGCTGTTCCAGAAATGAGGATTTGGGGTGAGGAAATGGATAGGGTGAAGTATGGATTGAAGTATACAAGGGAAGTGTAGTTTTCACCCATTCTCACTCTAGATGATGGGAACTACTATGATTTATTGTAACTTTTCTTCTGTTTGTCATCTGCAAACTTAGTCTTCGCAATGCATGATATTCGTATAATACTCTTGTGTTGTTCCGTGAATTGTTTAAATAATTAATTTTTAATATGAATAATATCATCTGCACTTTGTGACTGTGTGACTCTCCTGTTTGCTGCTCTTTGTTTTAGACATCAGCCTAAAGTCATTTTGGAATTGGACATATTTCAGTGATTACATTCTATTTCTATTAGCATGTGCTGCTGTGACCGGCTTAGCTACTTTCCTATTTTCGTCCTTTCCAATCTACTTGGAGACACTCGGATTTATATCTGTGTTCACAGAAGCAATGCTGGGTGTACCACAATTTTTTAGAAACTGCCAGCATAGATCAACAGAGGGTATGAGGTATGTTGTGTGTATGTGTATGTGTATGTGTGTGCGTGTGTGTGAGCCTGTATGTATGTGTGAGTGTGTGTGTATGTGTGTGTGTGTATGTGTGTGTGTGTGTGTGTGTGTGTGTGTGTGTGTGTGTGTGTGTGTGTGTGTGTGTGTGTGTGTGTGTGTGTGTGTGTGTGTGTGTGTGTGTGTGTGTGTGTGTGTGTGTGTGTGTGTGCATATGTGCATGTGTGTGTGTGTGTGTGTGTGTGTGTGTGTGTGTGTGTGTGTGTGTGTGTGTGTGTGTGTGTGTGTGTGTGTGTGCATGTATGTGTGTGTGTGTGTGTGTGTGTGTGTGTGTATGTGTGTGTGTGTGTGTGTGTGTGTGTGTGTGTGTGTGTGTGTGTGTATGCGTGTGTGTGCACAAGCTGTGTGTGTCATTGTACATTTGCTTTTAGTATTATGCCTGTCTGTGTTATCATTTGACTTTGAATTTGTTTACAGAATTGTTATTATTGTGTCTATGGAATATTCATATGTTTATATGTGCTTCAAGTAAGTTGTTCCGGTATATTAATATATTTATATATCTTTATGAGGAATATTTTATGTCCTGAATGCATTTCAATTAGTGGGTGTATGGCTATGTGCTGTTGTTCAACATGACATGTTTGTGTGTATAATGTGTAATGGTATATGGACATGCCTTGGGGGATAGTTGAGCCGGGCTCATTTCTCGCATCATATAAACTTTTTTTTCATTTTGTTCTTCACTTCATGCACACACCAACACAGTGTCCCAATGGTTATGTGTTGGTTTAGTGGAGACATGTTCAAGACAGTCTACTTCGTTATTCGAGATGCTCCTCTCCAGTTTGCAGTCTGCGGGACTATACAGATCATGACAGACATCATGATCTTACTACAAGTGCTGCTGTTCAAGCCAGGATCTCGTGTGTCTATGCAGGTCCATGTACCAACGAAAAACATTCCATGAGGGATATGTTTTTAATTTATAGAATTGATTAACAATTTGATTAATTTACAAAATGTGTACAATTTTTAGAGTTGGTATTATTCTTGAGTGCATGTTTAGAATCTGGTACTGTCCATTTCATCAAACTGGATTCATTGAATATGTTACTTGATAACACTTGTAGATTAGTAGATGGTTTGTGTAGCAATAGGAGAAGAGAGAGAGAGAGAGAGAGAGAGTAGCTGGGTTATTGGGATACAGTAAGAAACAATAACATGCCAGGGGCTCAAGATAGATGTCAGATTACAGAGGTCGGATTATCCAGTATGCAGTTCTTAGTGTGGTCAAACATGGTGACTGTATACATTATGGTCATGTTGGAGAGAATGTTGGATTACTGAGATATCAGATTGCAAAGGTTCCACTGTTGCAGTAGTGGTATCTTCAGGAATTTCTCATGCCCCCCCGGGGATTTGTTGAAACTATTATACTGTATGATCAATGGTTATGTGTTATATTCCATGATCAGTGGTTATACCTGTTATATTCCATGATCAGTGGTTATAACTGTTATATTCCATGATCAGTGGTTATACGTCTACTCAAAGCAAACTATATAGACTTGGGCATGCATCCTCCCACTGGTCATCACTGTCCATGTTATTGTCCTATTAGCTCCATCTGGCTCTGTGACAGTGGTGTAATTTGGTGTTGTCCCTGCCCTCCCTGGACCCATACTGCTGCAAGGACTCTGTACTCCAGACCTATAATACATTTGTATGCAGACACACGAGACGATTGCAAAAACTAGAGTTGTTTATTGTTATCATAATTATTGTGGTAGTGGGGAAAGTATGCGAGGGAGAATGAAGTTGAGTAGATTCATTTGGTTCCTATAATATTATTCATACATAAAGCACAAATTGAAATAATATTCATAGAATAAGCTGTTGGGCTGTTGTGAGTGCACAATAAACAGCTGAGGACGCTTTGCTGGAGTAGGTGTGTCCACTTCAAGACTGGATACGTTGAGGATGAAGTGGCTAGTGCTGTTGGCCTCTGTGCTGCTCTACTGTGTGGCTGCAGATCCCAGCCTCGAAGCAAAGAAAACTAAGAGGCAGGCTCCCCATGAAGAAGAGAGCACGCCTGCTCCTGAGAACACACGTTATGGCATCCATGAATGTGTTCACGACAAAGTAAGCATATCCAGTCGTAGAATCATATCTACGTTAGAGTATCTAGGTTCTCCCTATTATTGAAGTCCTTGCTTCCACTCCCTTAGATAACAGACCCACCATCGTTCGTGTCGTCTGTCAAGAGTGAAAGTAGAAGGAAACGCAACACTGTGAGCTACGAGCCTATAAGGATCAAGTTCCACCTTGTTGAAGAGAACATTAGCAGCTCCGTAGATTCCTACAGAGATGCATTGATTTCTTCCTTGAACACGGCCGGCAGTTACCTTGCAGATGCTGTCAAAGTGAACAGACTTTCAGAGCCCCTTAAACTGATACCTCCATGTATGTCAACCTCCAGTTCATGCGGATCCTCATGCGAGTGTGTAGAGGTATCCGCCACCCTGTCGTGCGGTGCTCTGGTGACTGTACCACAGGATCATATTGGGACAGCTACCGTATGTAGAAACTCATCATGTGTTGAGGAGGGGAATCCAGCGAGTAGAGGTGTTGATGAAACTGACCTACTGGTCTACGTCACAGCAGTAGATTCAGGTATGGTACTATCACCTGCGGACATGTGTAGCACCTACCTATACCATGCAAGCATAGTAAACATGTACACATTTACATTGATTTTGTTGCTATAATTGTACCTGTCCAGTGAAGCTCTCTAATCCACCCCCCATAATCCACCAACTACCTTATACTGTCCATAAATTTTAGGTGGTCTCAATTGTCGGGTTGTTAGGTATTGCTGAAGTAGTTCACAGACCAGCCTACAGGGATCTCTGTAGACAGGTGGTCCTTTCAACAGCTAGTAATATTATGTTGGGATGGATTTCATAAACCGTATGTGTGTATAATGTAATTGCTACAGCAATGTGTAAATATTAATTCAGTGTTGCAATTGATATAAATTTATTGGTTCAGTCAAACTATCACTCTATCTTACAGTATCTATGACCCCTTTTACATGAGCACGTTAATCTAGATTGAATCCGGATTGAATCCGGATCAACGCATTCACATGCGCGAGTTAATCCGGATTGAGAATCCGGATTGAGACCGCCTTTGAAGGTGGTCTATATTACATAACCTAACTTGCTAATTGACAACCAACTACTGGAATGCCATTTTTCTCTATCCATATTCTGCATGGTCAGACCTTTGCAGCTACTATAGTTCTGGACAAACATTGGCCTATGCCTTTCATTGCATGTTGGATCCTGAGCTCAGCAATCGTCCAATTGTTGGCTACATCAACATCTGTCCTACGGTGTGTGTGTGTGTGTGTGTGTGTGTATGTGTGCGTGTGTGTGCGTGTGTGTGTGTGTGTGTGTGTGTGTGTGTGTGTGTGTGTGTGTGTGTGTGTGTGTGTGTGTGTGCATGTGTGTGCATGCATAAGTGTGTGTATGCATACGAGTATGTGTGGACATGCACAAGTGTCTGCATGTGTGTATGTGTGTTTATGTGTGTGTGTGTGTGTGTTAGTGTGTGTGTGTGTGTATGTATGTGTTTGTGTGTGTGTGTATGTGTGTGTGTGTGTGTGTGTGTGTGTATGTATGTGTGTGTGTATGTGTGTATGTGTGTGTGTGTGTGTGTGTGTGTGTGTGTGTATGTATGTGTCACAGTGCACATCAATGAAGTGTATGTAAGTGCATGTAGGGTGCAATCCACATTTTCTTTGCAATCTGCAGCCCACTGTATACTGTATGCTTTGCATATTTACTTCATGTACAGAATATACTAAATATTGCCAGAACCCTTACTCCTGATCAAGTACTAAGCGAAGGGAAACGTCTCTTTGTCCACGAGATACTTCATGTCATGGGATTCTCAGTGTCTTTGTTCCCATAGTATGTCTGACCGAACGGAGCAAGCAGATATGGTGTTCAATACATGCTTTATCTGTCACTCTCTGTCCACTGCTGATCTGACTTTATGTTGTTGTATGTGCTCATTTACTGCAGCTTTGTTGACGAAGACGGTAACAATCAGACTGTATGGGGGAATGAGACATATGGTGGCTATGAATACTATAATCAAGCACTTGCTCTGCCAAATGTATGCTTTCTCAGGATTTGTTAGCAAGTAAACCTTTAGCTCATTTGCTCTATGTATACAATTTTGAAGGTTGTAGATGTTGCTAGGAGACATTTTGACTGTAGTTCTCTGGAAGGGATACTGTTTTCCAGATTTAGTAGGTAAGAATATTGGCCTTCTCTCGATCATAATATACCATGTACTCATTTGAGCATCCATTGCCATCCAGCCATTGGGAGAGAGGCATCCTGCTGCCAGAAGTGATGACTGCTTTCGTTTACCCGTGAGTGGGACAATCAAACCATGTGAGCTTGTCAAATGGCATACCCATTAATTTGCTACCATTCCTCCACCGGGTGCAGTACCTACTCTCAACTGAGCAACTTCACCCTAGCACTCCTGAAGGACTCAGGATGGTATGATGTGGACTACAGTGTCTCCCAGTCCACTGTGGATGGTCAGGCCATTCCTTTCATATTTGGCAAAGGTACAAACAGTCACTGTACATTCTGTACTATATGCAGTAGTAATTTTTAATAGTGAATTGTGTGACTCCCCTTCATTTTAGGTTTAGGGTGCTCTTTTGTCAGAGGGCGTTGTTACAATCCAGAAGACAATCTCTACAGCTGTTACCATTATCATTTTTCTAGTAGCATTTACTCTCCTGCATTCACTTGCTCTTATGATGGCTTGTACAAAGTAAGTTAACCATCAGTGCTCCTACAGTATAATAATATGTGAAGGTTTATAATTGCTATAATATTTTACCATGCACCGTTATAGGGTTATTGTGGTTATGTGGGCGACTATTATTATGGTTGCTTTTACACCATACCTGATGCCTCACAGGGGTGTGCTAACCCCAATGTCACAGGTGAGCACAAAGATACATTGATAAATTCAGTACAGAATCATCCCCACTGCTGGAATGTATAGTGCATCATACACTTGGCATGAATTTGAGGGGAATGTACATGTGCTGAAATTAAATGTGTATTTCCTGTAACCACTAGTACTGATAACACTACATATTATTCTTGAACTTGGATTTACCTATAGTTTTCTTAATTGTTAAAACATATTAATAAATCATATCATTGATACTCCAACATATCTATGATCATATTATCGATCTATTTTAGTTGATGAGGTTCAAATAAACTCACATATTGACTCTTATAAATAGTGCATGTGGTCTCTCTTCACAGTCTACAGTGACTACGAATTGATTGGAGAAAACTCGCTCTGTTTAATGTCCACTGCTGGTACATCTCCCACCTACTACCCTCAGTGTTATCAGGTTGATCCAATACAAGATGGAGTCAACTATGCTTACAAGGTTACTGCAGATCAAGATGGAGGAGATTTCGGAGGTAAGCACACACACGCACACACGCACATACACACGCACACACACACACACACACACACACACACACACACACACACACACACACACACACACATAAACACAAACACACACACACACGCACACACATGCACACAAGCACACACACACACATAAACACAAACACACACACACACACACACACACACACACACACACATGCACACAAGCACACACACACACACAGTACATATATTGTATACTAATAACAATATGCTACGTCTGTGCTCATCTAGATGGACATGTATACACTACCTACACTAATTAAAGTGATCAACTTATTTTAGTCAATAACTCTTCATCTTGTCACATATAGAAACATACTGTACTGAAAGTGGTAAGAATGTATCGACCAGCAGTGGAAGCCACTTGTTATGTTCACATCACGAGGTTGTGGAGACCTTCTATCCTTCGGACCTCACTGATCCACTGCCGAATGCAGGTATGCAGTGAGCATGCTCTTTTGACTGTGCATGCATGTGTGTATACAGATGCCCAGCAAGACATGTGTACAAATGGTTTCTTTGCTATCCGTATCATACTATGCAGTCTGCCACGAATCCTGTGGAAGCTGTTCTAGAATACAAGACCCAGACTTTTGTCTCAGTTGTGCATATTCGAACCTGGAGCTCGATGGAGAAGCTCCTAATTCATGTAGTGCATGGAGACCTCGTGAGTCTGAATGTAGCAAGTAAGGTTGTATACATTTACATGTACATATTTCATGGTACATTCTGAGCAGAATACACAGTGAGGCTTGTTGGTGGAATAGAAACTGCTACCACCCTCAGTGGTAGAGTGGAAGTGTTTGATGGAGGTTATTGGAAGACAGTCTGCAATGAGAACTGGAATGAAGCAACTGCTAAGACTGTCTGTAGGCAACTTGGCTATGCTACACTGAGCAATGCATACATTGGTCAAGGTGGTGCATTTGGAGCTGGGTCGGGTGACATACTGGACAATGTCCATTGTGTGAATGCATCTGACAGCATCAGTGACTGCATCAGCACTTCCATCAGTAGCGAAAACTGTGATCATTCTAAAGATGCCAGTGTGACCTGCTCAGGTTAGCAGTTGATGGTTGAGACAAGGAAAAGTGTATATTTAAGTGCATTTCCCTTATGCAAGAGACTACATCTCACTTAATTGGCATGTTAGGCAGTACAGGGTTGCAAGAGTACTCAGAGTATGTGCATAATATGTAATTACAATCACACAAAGTCCGCCATGGCTTAGATTAGTGGGCAGAGGTGGGATGATCACACCCCCGTGCCTTGAAAGAATCTTAAACCACTTGAAATTGTGGGGCGGTATACTGTATGCTTATACACATGGATGCATGGCTTTGCCCCAGTTGTTGTTTGTGAGAGGTCCCCCCCTCCCCCTGGTGTCAATTCTATAAGGCCTAAACATGCATGGTTGTTTATACTTATATTCTGTGCACATGGGATCTTATGTTTTTTTCAGCTCATATTCTTGAATTCTCTGAGTTCATTGGATACCCTTTTGGTCCAAGCTATTCATCATTTCCGCAACATTGTCATCCTCCAAACATAGTCATTGAAACTCCTTCTGAGGTTTCTTTCTCGTACTTCGGACAGTCCTATCCTTACATGTCTGTGAGTGGAAGTTGATTGTTGTGGTCTCCATTGCCTTGATGTAATGATCAGTGGTCATTTGCAGGTATCAGAATTAGGCTATGTATCCATGCACACTGAACCAAGTACAAGGTTGTATTTAAACAGAAATTTCCCATTCAATGGAACTGTCTATGATCGGATTGTTGCAGCATTTTGGAATAATCTTTGCATTGATTTCTCTGCATCCGTCCACTACCTTAACACCACTCGTAAAGGTAATGAAGACCTCTTCAGGACTATTGATGCAACCATTGCAAGCAGGACGTCTCAGGAGTGTGCCAATTTTCCATTTGAAGCCCAGTGGGCTCTTATTGTTACATGGGAAGATATCACAAGTTACTATTACGTTAATCGTTTCAACTCTGAACCTGTCGTGAGTTTATTCCTCATTTGCTGGATGTGTGTTTGCATGGCAACAGTGATATACTGTGAACTCTATATACTTGTATTTGCAGAGGAACACATTTCAACTGGTTCTGGCCACTGATGGGACATTTTCATTTGCTATTTACAATTATGCAAAGGACGGAGTGAATGGGTTGGATGATCGTTATAATTCACGCTACAGTGTGGCTGGCTACAATGTCGGTGATGGAGAAAGGTATATCAATCTCCCTGGATCTGGTACCAGTTCGGTTTGGCAGTTGGATGAGATTGAAGGAAACACAGGAAGGGGAGGGCAGTGGGTGTACCGCATTGATGATGATGAAGGTCTTCCATGTGGACAGTGTAGATCTGACGGTATGCTTGAATGTCTGTGCATGTATGTGTGGATTGGTGTGTGTGTGTGTGTGTGTGTATGTGTGTGTGTGTGTGTGTGTGTGTATGTGTGTGTGTGTGTGTGTGTGTGTGTGTGTGTGTGTGTGTGTGTGTGTGTGTGTGTGTGTGTGTGTGTGTGTGTGTGTGTGTGTGTGTGTGTGTGTGTGTGTGTGTGTGCAGCTGCACTCTCCATTTATGTGTATGGTTAGATACTAACAGCATGGTCTCACTACACCAAATGTTCACTTGTCAACATGCAGTGTGTCCTCTCCCTCTCTCCGTGCATGTGTCGATATTAGGTGGAATCACACTCACTCCTAATCAGATAGCTACTGGAGGAGGAACACCGGTGAGAGTCATCACACCTGGAGAGTGCCTCCGTCCCGACGACACCATCACATGCTACTATGGAGGAATAGCAGTGCCTGGAATGATGGTGGACAGTGTTACAGCCATCTGTCCCAATTCATATCTACCTTTAAATGGACTTGTCTCCTTCACAATTAACATCACCAGACAAAGGGAGATCTGGTACCGATGGGAGAGTCATGTTTTTGGACGTGAGGAATTTTCTTCACTCTTTTAGCATTCCAGTACAGTTTGACCTGTTGGATTGTGATCCTCTTCTTCTCTAGATGGATTTCTGTATGCTCATGAAGTTGATGCATTTGATACAGATGAGGAGATCACTGAGGAAGACTATTTCATTTACACTGACAAAGAAGTAATCGTGGAGTGGCCTCAGGACTTCCTTACATTCCGAGAGCCAAATGAGTACACAGTTGATGTGAAGCTGTTTGAGATAAATGTCAGGCCACTTTCGTTCACAGATCGCGTTACTCTATGTGAAGGTACTTTTAGATACACTGGTGTATGCTCTCTCCCTCCCTCACTCTCTCTCCCTTCCTCCCTGTCTCTCTCTCATTCACCTCTCTCTCCTTCTTCCTCTTAATTCTCTTCCTTCTTTCTCTCTTTCCCTCCCTCCCTCTCAGTTTAGAGGGTGGATGTGATATTCTTATTTTCAGTTTACAGTAAATGCAAATATCATTAGTCCTTCACCACCATATCCACTGAACCCTATACATCACTAGTTTATGCATAAATTATTTTCGCTTCCTGTCAAAGGTATCCCCAACAGTGGAAGAGTTCAGCTCACAATGCCTTATTTGGAATCCCAAAATGGCGAGCATGTCACTCTTGTCATGTTTCAGGTCTCAGTGAATCCCTCCCACCTTGATGCCGGCCTCAACCGTGTGGCAAAGTGGACTGGAGTTTATGTCTTCCGTACAGGCTCACCAAATGACTTGTACATGTCGTGCTCCGACTGGTACAGCAAACAAGAGAAGAGAGACCTTCTGGAGGAGGTACCAGCATGTCCTCCCACCGAATGGCGTGCTAGACTTCCCAACAGTGGATTCAGGAAAGTAGATTACTCCTCTCGTATTGGGAGAACCTCATATAATGACTTATTTCATATTTTTACTCATCCTGGAGCAGCGTCGTGCTATGTTGAAATTATTGATAGACTGTAAGTTATCTTGAGTATATGACATGTATGTAACACTTGTGTATACATGCTCACATACACACACACACACACACACACACACACACACACACACACACACACACACATGCACACACACACACACACACACACACACACACACACACACACACACAAGACACACATAATCCTAGGGTGTGTGTCTATGTCTACCTCTCCCACACACTTGCAGTGGACCCACACAAGAGTGCTGTTATGACAGCAGTGGGAGCCTACTGGTGGGTGCACCAGGTGGTGGAAGGGTTGAACTGTACAACAGGAGACTCTCAGTGGAAATGAACATACTCAAAGACTTCTTTCCATACGTTTACTGTTGCAAAGGGGAATTCCCCATGTGTGATCTCTACTATGAGCACCGTCCATCAGATGATGGGAGTCGATTTGTTATTCCCATACCAGGTGAGTGAATCCATGCTACATCTACCAACGTACCATATACAACTAATGAAAAATACTGCACCACACACACACACACACACAAGTACACACACACACACACACACACACACACACACACACACACACAAACACACACACTCACACACACACACACACACACATACACACACACGTACACACGCACGCGTGCACACACACACGTACACACACACACACACACACACACACACACACACACACACACACACACACACACACACACACACCTACACACACATCCACCTTTCCCTCCACAGCTTGCATATATGGAGATCCTCACATTGTCACATCCGATGGCTACAAGTACACCTTCAACGGGAAAGGAGAGTTTATCCTCATTGAAACCAATGATGGCAGCTTCTCCCTCCAGGGCCGCATGGCTCCCGCCAACTCTATCAACAATACAGCAGTTGCCGCTACTGTATTCAGTGCCCTGGCTACCAAGAGCAGTACATCTGCTGTTGTTCAAATTGAGCTTAACGATACCCTCAGACTGAGAGTGGACAGTGTAGAGTACACGTTTGGTAACATGACCTCACTGTCCTTCACCGGAGTGGAGGTGACCAAAGGACCCAACGAGACCCTTTCTGCCTCCTTCACCAATGGCGTGTACATAGAAGTGAGAGCTGTAACGGGAGAGGATGTTACTTCGTGGATCTCGACCATCATCGTGCGTCTGCCGGACACACTGCAGGACAGCACGAGAGGTCTAATGGGCTCCTTCAATGCAGACACCTCTGACGACCTTGTTCCGAGATCAGGTGGTGACCCACTGGCTCTGAATTCATCACTGGAAGACATTCACTGGAACTTTGGAGTCACTTGTAAGTTGGCAAGAAGACTGGGTCTGCAGTCAGTACATGCAATGAATGTGTTACTCTCCTTCCATTGTTCTTGTGATGTGCAGGGATCATAGACAATGCAAACGATAGCCTGTTCTATTACGGAGAGGAGAGCTTTGAGGATATCTACTCTCCCAACTTTAATCCTCTCTTTGAGGCCACTTTTGACGACCCTGATCTTCAGGCTGAAGCTGTTGATATCTGTGGAGACGACTTCTACTGTCTGTTTGATATTGCTGTGACTGGAGACACCAACCTCGGTCTGACAACACTGGAGGGTGGACAGGAACTGGATATGATTATCAATGCCTCTCAACCAGGTCTGATCATGTGCTACCCACTTTAATACATGCTCTTCTTGTGTGTCATATATTTCTTCTTTTCTCCCTATTCTTTCCTGTGTACTTACCCATTTTCTTGTCTCTTTGGATCTGTCTTCTTCTCTTATAATCTCTCTCACTATGGCTTATCTTCTTTGCTTTTCTATCCTCCTCTCTTATTATCCTTCTTTCTGTATGCTAACTCTCCACACATCTCTTTTTCCTTACACACCCTCCATTGTCCTAACTTTTGTCTTTTCACTGTTCTTTTACCTAAATCTTCTGTTGCATCCTCTGCTTCTACACAAACAGTTATCTGTGAGCCCGAGTGTCAAAATGGCGCTTGTATTGACAATAACATGTGCAGGTGCTCCGAGGGCTACGCTGGAGAGAGATGCAGTGAACAAGGTCAGCTTGTGTTCAGTGCAAGCAGAAATTCCACATTTAGTATACAAGTGTGTGTGTGTGTATGTGTGTGTGTGTGTGTGTGTGTGTGTGCGTGTGTGTGTTGTTTCCCATGGTCTCTGCTAAACCATGCAGTCATCATTTCGCCCCTCTTCTATCATATAGTGATCCTACCATGTGACTCCTCTCTGTGTCAACATGGAGGCACATGTACTCAATTTGCTGGTACCTACAACTGTACCTGTCGAAGAGGTTATTCAGGAACTCGCTGTGAGAATGGTATGTGCATGATGTACACATGATGGCCAACAGCTATGTCTAATGTTTGAGTGTGTTCTTTCAATGCTGCTGTTATCAGGTCCCAACCTGGAGGATCTAGATGAAGTGAGAGACAAGGAATTCCCAAAAACAAAACGTGACTTGCTGGAGAGATTGATCAACATTTGGAGAGCAGTTCCTACGGCTCTGGACACCTCCTTTCTCATTGAAGAGCTGGAAGAAACCGAAGGATACTCATTTGCGGTTGATTCTGGTAGCGTGATCTACAAGTTTGAGATCAGCTACAGGGCTGGATCTGAGGAGGCTACACTGAAAGTGACCGAGTACCAGTGAAGCACAGAAAGATGATATACTATAGATACTATTCAAAATAGACAGTATATACTACTAGCGTAATGTACAAATAGAGTGTATCTTTCTTACTATAGTAACTATTGAGTCATACATCTTCTGAATTATGTGACAATTCCATCCAATACCACATACCCGCGAGAAGACATCAGGATCCTCCTAGCACCAACAGGGAGCGCGGAGGATTTACTCTCCTATATGGTAGATCCAGCTAGTGTTGCTGCGGAGGCGCGCGAGCAACCAGACTAAAAACCGTAGACACTCTCTGTGACTAAACTAACTGTTAAAAACTACTTGAACCTTTATGGTAATCCTTAATCCGCCCATCTGAAAGGTATATAATATACGTATAATATTCCAGGACTGGATAACTGTGACTGACTGGTTAACTGAGCAGGATAGCTTAGCTCCAATGCGTGTGATCGAGCGTAGGTAATATTAGGTAAGAGTCGACTAGTCTAAGAGTCGAGTTTGTATAATTAATGTATCTGATTTTACTAGCCAGCAGTCTTTTTGCCTTCATTCTTCAGTAGAGCTACCACATATGATGATCGAGGGAGTCGCCAACATGAGGTTATTCGCACGTATCGTTGTCTGCTGTGAGTGCATGATCCATACATGATTGCATAATTCGCAACCGTTAAATACGGATCGAGCTAAAAAAAATATGTGAGCACACAATATTAATCCCAACCCACACACATGTTGTGCACTGTACCCTTCCAGGTCACTGTTTTGCATTCGACTTTGCATATACACTGTGTGATCCTGTGGCCCAGGTATTTCTTGTATACATCTCTATGGTCTGACTCACCCAATGGTAATCATAATAATAAATTACATGATCAGTATAATAATTGTAAGATTGCTGGAATAATGATACCCCCCCCCACAGCCTATATACACTGAGTCATAAAAGTTCAGGTTTTACTAATTATAGTGGCTTAGCTGTAACATGTTTCATTGCCTAGGGGATTGTCCTGTCATGCCGTGAATGGTCCCCTGCCGTAAGTTGTCCCCCTCTCGTTTCATCAATACTAAACCCTAACCCAACCCTAACCCTAACGCCTCGACGGTATAGAGTTTGTATTTGATAAGCGCCCACGCCGGACAACTTTTAGGGGGGACAAGATTTGGTGTGACAGTCCTAGGCTACCAGTGAGCAAATTATTAGCTTGTCATATAGTGACACATTCACTAATGGAAGGAGCTAGCATTATATCAAGATGCATACCCATTCAACTGTACCAAAAGCCTAACCCTGCATGCCAGTGTCCCTCCTCGGCATCAGATAGTATACCATCCATAGATGCTCCGCTACACAATTTTGTGTGTTGGTGTTTTTGCAGATCTCATTTTTCTGTGCATTGCACCAACTGAGGGACAATTTACATTCAATGCTGGCTTGACACCTCCAACAAGCTCACAGTCCTCAGATAACAACCATGCAAGACGATTCAACATAGAGGCAGGAGCATCGTTCACCATTACTTGTAATGTACAGCACTCTAGTGGCTCATTTAACACTGACTTCTACAAAGATGGCTTGAGTGGTCTCATCTCTGATGGAACATTGGCTAACACAACATACACTAAAACTGGTACCAATGGTGGGAGCTCACAGATCAGTCTTTCATTGACCTTCAATAACTTCCAAGCAGTTCACAATGGACGATACCAGTGCTATGCCAACACAACAGATGGGAATGAAATAGCTAATAGTCAAGTCCTCTATGGAACTGGTGAGTACATATATGTACATGTGTGTGTGTGTGTGTGTGTGTGTGTGTGTGTGTGTGTGTGTGTGTGTGTGTGTGTGTGTGTGTGTGCGTGCATGCCTGTCTATACATGTATGTGTGTGGACATGTACATACATGCATGTGTGTGTGCATCTGTATAGTGTATGCATTTGCACTGTATGGTACAATAACCAATAATATATTTTACATTGTAGGTCCAGTTACAGTGACACTAGTAACTCCACAATATCAAGTCTACTACAGTGATGAGACTATCAATGCTCGAATGCAAGTCAGAGGAGAGTTCTATGATATAGTGTGGTACTACCATCCCACTGATCCACTTGCTGGTAGTGTTGGTCGAACTGCTCTATTTACTACAGCTGGTGTTGGTAGTGAATTCTTCCGACAAGGAGTGAATGTTGCTTCTGGTACATCAACAGTGCATGCAGCTGGGTACTTTGTTCCTGAGATTGAAGACACACAATTCACCACTAGGTCAATTGTGGCTGATGAGAGTACATTGTACAGAGCATATGGTGAGTGTTTATGTACAGTATACAAACTGAATTCAAATCAAAATAAGCTGGTACAGTACATGTGTATGTGTTGCATTGTGTATGACCACATCACCCACCCCCTTCCATCTAGTTGCACCAACAGCATCTCTCCCCACACTTGGTACACAGTCACCTGGTGGGGACCTCACAGTGAACTGCACAGCTACTGGGTATCCTGAAGTGACCATCTCATTCACAACGAGTGGAATCTCAGCTTCCAGCAGTATTGGAGACCACGTGACAACAGTGACAGCCACTCCCAGCACACCCTTCACCACCACAAGGAGTATCACATTCTTCAGTATCTCCACTTTGGACTGTGGATCAGTGACATGTACTGCTAGTAATGCTGACAGGACTGGTACAGAGACAAGCACTGATACAGCTAGTATCCAAGTTCTAGGTATTGTGTGAAGTGTGTAGCTTTGTGTGAAGTGTGTGGTTTGTTTGAAGTGTGTGACTTGTGTGAAGTGTGTGGTTTGTGTGAAGTGTGTGGTTTGTGTGAACTGTGTGGTTTGTGTGAAGTGTGTGGTTTGTGTGAACTGTGTGACTTGTGTGAAGTGTGTAGCTTGTGTGACTTGTGTGAAGTGTGTGGTTTGTGTGAAGTGTGTGGTTTGTGTGAACTGTGTGACTTGTGTGAAGTGTGTAGCTTGTGTGAAGTGTGTGACTTGTGTGAAGTGTGTGGTTTGTGTGAAGTGTGTGTTTTGTGTGAAGTGTGTGTTTTGTGTGAAGTGTGTGGTTTGTGTGAGGTGTGTGGTTTGTGTGAAGTGTGTGGTTTGTGTGAAGTGTGTCCTCCATTGACCATGCTGTGTTGACTGCTGCAGGTCCACCTACTGTGAGTATTAGCCCTGTAGCAGAACAGGTGATCCCCACTGGAGGTAGTGTGACGCTGACCTGTTCAGCTGAGGATTGTGTCTCTGGTTCATTCACATACATGTGGTATCGAGATGGGGTCAATGTTGTGAACGGGTCAACACTGACCATATCCAATGCCTCCAGTACTGACTTTGGAAGGTACGAATGCAATGCAACTGGCAATGGAGGTACGGGAAGTGCTGCAACGTACATCTCAGAACAGAGTGAGTTGTCAGCAGGTGTAGAGTTGGCAAAAGATGTCAAGAGTGAAGTACTCTTTCACTTTTTATTTTGCTGGTTTAGATTCACTGGTTCTCACATCCGAACTCTCGGCTCCATCCACTTCATTCCTCTCGAGTCCAAGCATCCAGAATCACTACAGTATTATTCTTGGATCCGCCTTCTCCATTAGGTGTAGTTTTCAGAGTCCAAACGACTTTGATCTGTTTGCCTTCAAAGATGGTTCTCAGTTGACGAGCAGTTCTAGTGTGACCATATCAGTTTCAATAGCTACGTCGTCTTCTCCTACCAGAAATACAAAAGAACTCACCATTCAATTCACCTCCTTTTCGGCTGGTGACAGCGGAGTGTATCACTGCAATGCTATCAGTGTTGACAGGAGTCTCTTGAGTAGAAGTATTAGCCTGAGTGGTCAGTGTATGCTTGCAAAGCAAATACTGTTACAGTAGCTTTAACTGACCAAACTATGTAACATACGTAATTATGTACTAGCCTTCATGCTTTATATATAAGAAGATTTTTGTCTTAGAGTACAGTACAAGCAAAGTAATGTGTGTAGCTAGCTGGTATGTATATCATGGCTGCTATAGAATATTTAGTCTTCACTTTGATGCCATCGAGCACTTGGTGGGATAGGCTGGGAGCAGACAATACAGGCTATATCTACTTGTCTTCTTTTTACAATGTGTTTTGTCTATCCATAGAGCCTTTGCGGGCCTCCATTGCACGATCAGGACAGCATGCTGTTGTGTTTGGAAGTGTCATTGAATTGAGCTGTTTTGCAGTTGGTCCATCCCCTTTCAACCTCTCCATCACTGTGGATGGCCAAGTGCTGGCCAGAGCTACTGGTGTCGTTGAGCTGGTACCACTGAATTACACATTGGAGATTGCAGATGACAATGATTATGCAACCTACACTTGCTTGGCTGAGAGCTCACTTAGCACTGATGCCTCGAGATCCAATACAACTATAGTCAGAGCACGTGAGTTGCTATTCCATTTACAAGATTCAAAGTCCATGCATATCTACAGTATAATATTCTGTTCAAACACATGAAATGATCAACTAATATTAAGAATTGTTTGCTAGTACATACATGCATAATATGTGGATATATTTGTGTGTGTGTGTGTGTGTGTGTGTGTGTGTGTGTGTGTGTGTGTGTGTGTGTGTGTGTGTGTGTGTGTGTGTGTGTGTGTGTGTGCGTGTGTGTGTGTGTGTGTGCATGTACCACATGCACACAGGTATGCATATGTGTATGCATATATGCATGTATGTATGTAGGTGGGTCTGTATCATTAAATTTCTCCTTCTAGTTTCCCCTTTGGCCACACTGAGGGAAAGTGCCATACCAAACGTGACTGTTAGGGAGTTTGGATCTGTGTCTATAGTCTGCGAAGTGACTGGTACTCCACCTCCCAACGTGACTTGGACCTTCGGGAGCAGAACAGTAATGAACGGGTCCGAGTTCTCTCTGTCCAGAACAGACACATTGACGTCAGAGAACAACAATGTGACCAGTACACTGACCATTCTGAATGCCAACAGAGAAGATCTGGACACTCTCGTGAGCTGTGAAGCATCCAATGGAGTGGGCATGGATGTCAGCACGTCAACATCACTTGTGGTGGAATGTACGTTGAGCAGTGACAAAGTGAGGTACAAGTGGGGATCCAAGTGTTCTATGTACGCAGTTATACCATGAAAGTTATATCCTCAAATTGATGATTACTTTCATTGATTTTTACACCGTAAAAGCCTATTTAGGGTTCTGTTGCCACAGCAACTACACCCCTTGCTAATATCAGTCTGCAGTTGTTTTGGAATAACAAAGTTACAAGATGGCACTGAAAGCAACAGTGCAGCATGTTACTAATCTTGAGCTATCAGGGTTCTATCCAGTGGGGGGCCCGGGGGGGGGGACTTTCACCCCAAAAATTCCAACTGTAGTGCAAATTACTATAGAGAAGGCCCTGCTTTAGTGTTAAAATCAACCTTAAATCATCTAAAATGGCCTCAGATACCACCTTATATAACCTAAAAACTCAAATTTTCTCTGAGGGGCATGCCCCCAGACCCCCTAGTTATATACCCTGCAATAACGCATGCTTATCTGCACCTCCTTACATCACTGCACTGCATGTGTTTTGTATTATTAGATGTCTAGGATACCACTAGTCTGGCCTGCTACGACCGTCCCACGTCCCCCCCGGCGCGTACGTGGGATGGTCGCCATCGCCATCGCCCCGTGGGGCCATTACAAAGTATAGAAGGGGGCAGGTATGTACATACTGTGTGTGGTATCCTAGTCTGGCCTGCTACGACCATCCCACGTGCGCGTACGTCCCCCCCCCCCCCGGCGCGTACGTGGGATGGTCGTAGCAGGCCAGACTAGGATACCACATACAGTATGTACATACCTGCCCCCTTCTATACTTCGTAATGGCCCCACTCCCTGGATCATTATCCTGAATGACACCTGTTGTACGTATACAATACATACATGAATCAAACTACGATCATGTCTCACATGGCAGACATGCACTGTAATACTGAAGCCCCCCCTAAAAAATTTCAGTAATACATAGATAGAAACCTGGCTATATAAAATAGTTGCAAAATGAAGAGTGTGAGACAATCTTTTATAAGCACCCAAGTACTTCAACTTTGGAGAATAGTGTTTCTGACCATATGTAGTTCAGAGCATGCACAAATGCAAGATATTTTGCTATTTTTGTATGCCACCTCCCGGCCTTCTTCATTTAAAGATGCCCCCAACATCACCTCCCTGAGTGGAGAACAGACTGTGTTGGTGAACTCCTCAGTCAACATCTCCTGTAGAGTGGACACCTTCCCCTCCTCCACCATCACTTGGTACCTCGACAATGAAGTGGTGAGCTCTTCTCGTGTGAACACTCAGTCAGTGGATAGGAGAACACAAGAGAGCACAGTGACCATTAGCAGTGTTGGGACTGTGGACAGTGGTACATACAGGTGTGAGGCTAGCAACATTTTAGGCTCAACTTTTAGGACTACAGGTTTGACTGTCGAAAGTGAGTTTTTTGCATCCAACATACACACGTGTGCACATGCACACACACATGCACACACAAACACACAGAGATTTAACTAGCTTTTTTGCTTTGGCTATTCTTTACAGCTGTTCCAACTGTGACTGTGAATGGTGCCACAGTCAATGTGACAGAGTCTGCCCAGCTGTTATGTATATCAGTTGGCACACCAGAGACCGTCATTGGTTCAGGGTTTGTGGTCAAAGATGGATCCAATGAGAGAATAGAGATAGTGGAAAACGACAAGTACTCTTTCAACGAAACTGTAACCATTACTGCTGACAAGAACATTGAGAAAATTGGAATACTGACTGTATCCAACACCACAGCAGATGACGCAGGAGTGTACACATGTATTGTTACCAATGCACGTGGAAGCAGTGCGGATTCAGGGAGACTGGATGTACAGTGTGAGTTTCTGTAGTTTGTAATGATGAATGAAATGTACTTTGCTAAGTATGTAGTTAACAGAGATGACAGTATGTCATGAATCCCAACACATGCATGAGATTATTTTCTTGAAATATTAATTCTTTTATAATTAATAATGTATTATGATTACAGTAGTTTTTCACTTCTCTTCTCCATATAAAGATGCCCCCAACATCACCTCCCTGAGTGCAGAACAGACTGTGTTGGTGAACTCCTCAGTCAACATCTCCTGTAGAGTGGACACCTTCCCCTCATCCACCATCACTTGGTACCTCGACAATGAAGTGGTGAGCTCTTCTCGTGTGAACACTCAGTCAGTGGACAGGAGAACACAAGAGAGCACAGTGACCATTAGCAGTGTTGGGACTGTGGACAGCGGTACATACAGGTGTGAGGCTAGTAATATTTTAGGCTCAACTTTTAGGACTACAGGTTTGACTGTTGAAAGTGAGTTTTTTGCATCCAACATACACACGTGTGCACATGCACACACACATGCACACACAAACACACAGAGATTTAACTAGCTTTTTTGCTTTGGCTATTCTTTACAGCTGTTCCAACTGTGACTACGAATGATGTCACAGTCAATGTGACAGAGTCTGCCCAGCTGTTATGTATATCAGTTGGCACACCAGAGACCGTCATTGGTTCAGGGTTTGTGGTCAAAGATGGATCCAATGAGAGAATAGAGATAGTGGAAAACGACAAGTACTCTTTCAACGAAACTGTAACCATTACTGCTGACAAGAACATTGAGAAAATTGGAATACTGACTATATCCAACACCACAGCAGATGACGCAGGAGTGTACACATGTATTGTTACCAATGCACGTGGAAGCAGTGCAGTTTCAGGGAGACTGGATGTACAGTGTGAGTTTCTGTAGTTTGCAATGATGAATGAAATGTACTTTGCTATGTATGTAGTTAACAGAGATGACAGTATGTCATATATAAATCCCAACATATGCATGAGATTGTTTTCTTGAAATATTAATTCTTTTATAATTAATAATGTATTTTGATTACAGTAGTTTTTCACTTCTCTTCTCCACATAAAGTTGCCCCCAACATCACCTCCCTGAGTGGAGAACAGACTGTGTTGGTGAACTCCTCAGTCAACATCTCCTGTAGAGTGGACACCTTCCCCTCATCCACCATCACTTGGTACCTCGACAATGAAGTGGTGAGCTCTTCTCGTGTGAACACTCAGTCAGTGGATAGGAGAACACAAGAGAGCACAGTGACCATTAGCAGTGTTGGGACTGTGGACAGCGGTACATACAGGTGTGAGGCTAGCAATATTTTAGGCTCAACTTTTAGGACTACAGATTTGACTGTCGAAAGTGAGTATTTTGTATTCCACACACACACACACACACACACACACACACACACACACACACACACACATACACACACACACACACACACACACATACACACACACACACACACACACACACACACACACACACACACACACACGCACGCACGCACACACGCGCAAACACACACACATACACACACAATCACACACACATACACACACACACAGCTACCTAAACAGTGTTAACTGTTTCCCGTTCCCTTGCAGTTGCCCCGTCAGTGACTTTGGATGATCTGACAGTCAATGAGACAGAGTCAGCCGACCTAACATGTACTGTAACTGGTACTCCACAGCCCAACATCATATGGTATGTGCTCAAAGATGGGTCCACTACAATGAGAATGGAGGTAGTGGAGGGCACCAAGTACTCCATTAGCGAGAGTGTATCCACTGGTGCAGATGAGAACATCCAGGTTGTAAGTGTACTGACTGTATCCAACACCACAACAGATTATGCTGGAGTGTACACATGTAATGCTACCAATGCACGTGGGAGTAGTGCGGATTCAGGGAGACTGGATGTACAGTGTGAGTTTCTGTAGTTTGTAATGATGAATGAAATGTACTTTGCTAAGTATGTAGTTAACAGAGATGACAGTATTTCATGAATCCCAAAACATGCATGAGATTGTTTTCTTGAAATATTAATTCTTTTATAATTAATAATGTAGTTTGATTACAGTAGTTTTTCACTTCACTTCTCCATATAAAGATGCCCCCAACATCACCTCCCTGAGTGCAGAACAGACTGTGTTGGTGAACTCCTCAGTCAACATCTCCTGTAGAGTGGACACCTTCCCCTCCTCCACCATCACTTGGTACCTCGACAATGAAGTGGTGAGCTCTTCTCGTGTGAACACTCAGTCAGTGGATAGGAGAACACAAGAGAGCACAGTGACCATTAGCAGTGTTGGGACTGTGGACAGCGGTACATACAGGTGTGAGGCTAGTAATATTTTAGGCTCAACTTTTAGGACTACAGATTTGACTGTCGAAAGTGAGTATTTTGTATTCCACACACACACACACACACACACACACACACACACACACACACACACACACACACACACACACACACACACACACACACACACACACACACACACACACACACACACACACACACACACACACACACACACACACACACACACACAGACACACACACACACACACACACACACGCACGCACACACACACGCGCAAACACACACACATACACACGCAATCACACACACACACACACACACACAGCTACCTAAACAGTGTTAACTGTTTCCCGCTCCCTTGCAGTTGCCCCGTCAGTGACTTTGGATGATCTGACAGTCAATGAGACAGAGTCAGCCGACCTAACATGTACTGTAACTGGTACTCCACAGCCCAACATCATATGGTATGTGCTCAGAGATGGGTCCACTACAATGAGAATGGAGGTAGTGGAGGGCACCAAGTACTCCATTAGCGAGAGTGTATCCACTGGTGCAGATGAGAACATCCAGGTTGTAAGTGTACTGACTGTATCCAACACCACAACAGATTATGCTGGAGTGTACACATGTAATGCTACCAATGCACGTGGGAGTAGTGCGGATTCAGGGAGACTGGATGTACAGTGTGAGTTTCTGTAACATGGCTGTGTATGTGTATGTGCACATGTATGTGCAAGAATTTGTATACAACTTCAAACAAAATTTTGGGATAATATCATTAATTTTGATAATTTGATTTTCTCTCGCACTTATTGCAGACGTCCCACACATAATTTATCACAGTGATGACCTTGTGGTGGCCATCAGTCCAAACAGTACTGAACTGCAGTGTACAGTGAATGCTCTGCCTCGTGCTAGTATCACTTGGTATTTTGAAGACACATTGATACCTGCGTCAACAACAGGAGGGTTTGTTAATGGTTACCGTATCACTTTTGCATCGGTCAATGGAAATCAGATAAGTTCACTAACCGTTAAGCCCACGCAGCCTAATAGGAGTGGAACATACTATTGTGTAGCAGAGAGCATTGTTGGAAGGAGAGAAGAAGGCATTGGTTTGGAAATCCAAGGTACGTGTGTGTGTATGTGCAGTGTTTGTGTGTGTGTGTATGTGCAGTGTTTATGTGTGTGTGCGTGTGTGTGTGTATGTGCAGTGTTTATGTGTGTGTGTGTATGTGTGTGTGTGTATGTGTGTGTGTGTGTGTGTGTGTGTGTGTGTGTGTGTGTGTGTGTGTGTGTGTGTGTGTGTGTGTGTGTGTGTGTGTGTGTGCATGCGTGCATGCGTGCGTGCGTGCATGCGTACATGCATACGTGCGTGTGCATTCACTCGCGTACGCATGTTTGTGTGTACCTACAAGATCACACTTTTTGCATAGGAATGCATGTGCTAGATCCTACGTACTCCTGCAATCATAAAATACTGACTACTTCTCCGTCCCTCCCTCTAGCTCCACCTCAGACTTCTATCCTTGAAGAGGATCTTAATAAAAATGAGAATGAGAATGCTACTTTCACCTGTGTAGTGACTGGTGCTCCTGTACCAGTAGTCACCTGGCAGTTTGACGCCAACAGATTTGATTCTAGTCCATACCTTTTGCAAAGTGAAAAGTACTCCATTTCCTCATCCACTTACACTAGAAATGACAGCATCGTGGTTGTCACCAGTACTTTGGTCATAAATAAACTGAACTTGAATGACACAGGATTGATCATCTGTAGTGGAACTAATCCAGCTGGTGAAGATGGGGATCAACAGTTGCTTACAGTTCACTGTGAGTGTTTGTTGTGTATTCACTACATGTGTGTGTGCATGTGTGTGTGCATGTGTGTGTGCATGTGTGTATGCATGTGTGTATGTGTCACTGTGTGTGTGTGTGTGTGTGTGTGTGTGTGTGTGTGTGTATGTGTGTGTGCATGTGTGTGTGCATGTGTGTATGCATGTGTGTATGTGTCACTGTGTGTGTGTGTGTGTGTGTGTGTGTGTGTGTGTGTGTGTGTGTGTGTGTGTGTGTGCATGTGTGTGTGCATGTGTGTGTGCATGTGTGTATGCATGTGTGTATGCATGTGTGTATGTGTCACTGTGTGTGTGTGTGTGTGTGTGTGTGTGTGTGTGTGTATGTGTGTGTGCATGTGTGTGTGCATGTGTGTATGCATGTGTGTATGTGTCACTGTGTGTGTGTGTGTGTGTGTGTGTGTGTGTGTGTGTGTGTGTGTGTGTGTGTGTGTGTGTGCATGTGTGTGTGCATGTGTGTGTGCATGTGTGTGTGCATGTGTGTATGCATGTGTGTATGCATGTGTGTATGTGTCACTGTGTGTGTGTGTGTGTGTGTGTGTGTGTGTGTGTGTGTGTGTGTGTGTACGTGTGTACGTGTGTGTGTGTGTGTGTGTATGTGTGTGTGTGTATGTGTGTGGTAACAGGTACGTAAACTATTGTATGCATTTAACATATGAAGCAGATGTTGATACAGTATTTGTACAGTGTACATTGTCACTGTCGTGTAGCTTATGTCGGTATGGTCCAGCTGATTTATATTTTGTGCACTTTTATTTTAGTTACCCCACTGATTCACAACATAACACCTGGTCAGATTGTGGTTGCAAGTGATGAGGTAGCTATCCACTGTGAACTAGAGAGCTTCCCAATTGCTCAGATTGAGTGGTTGTTCAACAATGCTCTTATTGGTCCTAATAATGAGCTTTCAGCCACTGCAGGGAGGACTACTATGGCAGGCACCAATGTACAGACCAGTACATTGGCCCTGAGCAGGACAGATCCAGACTCAGCTGGAACATACACTTGTAATGCTACCAACGAGAGAGGTAGTGTCACGGCTGACACAACTCTTATTGTCCACGGTAATTTCTCTATTATTTGCAACTTATCAGAGATCAAACATGTAACATGTGAAGTGATGTATGTGCATGCACTGTACTGGACACACTATAATAATGTTTACTACAATACTGTAAGTGCCATATAATCTTAATGCCATATGGCCTGCATATTTGCAATACCATAATAAATTATACTGTAGCTTGTATGTCAGAATGTACATACTCTCTCTCTCTCTCTCTCTCTCTCTCTCTCTCTCTCTCTCTCTCTCTCTCTCTCTCTCTCTCTCTCTCTCTCTCTCTCTCTCTCTTCACATGTAGTGAGGGCAACCATCACGTCCCCTTCTATGGACAACTTCACCTATGTCATCAACAAAGGAAACACTACTAATTTCACTTGTATTGCCTTTGGCATCCCAGCTCCCAGCATTTCTTGGAGGAGACTGTCCACCAACCAAACCCTCAGTTCTGCTGTTGACAGTCGTATTGTTATTGGAGATCCCGAGACAATGACTGTGTTCCAGTCAGCAGCATCAGGTAACATTGAACAGGTGGAGAGGACCCTCACTCTGAACAATGCTGCAGATACAGACTCCGGAGCCTACGAATGTGTGGCCACAAACATGGTTGGCAGTGAAAGGGAGATCAACACTGCTCGACAGGAATTCCAGCTGTATGTGAGAGGTGAGTGGTTTCTATGACAATGCAAAGGGAGAACCTAGAATGTGAAATACTATAATATTGTGAATATGTGCAATTTATCTAACATAATAGTGATGATTGAGGATTGTTTCTTCTGTTACTCCTACTCTGACCACGCCTGACAAGTTACATATTCTTGTGTTGGAAAGTCTCTCCACTAAACTGTTCAATCTTGCTCTGTTGTTTCTTCACAGCTGCTTCTATGTTTTTGGACATGTTAGACAGAACTGAAGTGACATACGATGGTCCTCTTATTTTAACCTGTACTGCCACTGCTACTCCAAGACCAGAAATCTCCTGGTACTATGAGGAGAGTATGTTGGTTTCTGGAAACAACAATGTTGTGATTTCTGAAGCAGTGAGGGGAGAACGTGTTTTAGAAAGTACTCTAAACATTGTGTCCCCCTTTCTTGACAGACAGGGTAGCTACAGCTGTATTGCCAGGAATGTGGTTGGTATGGTAACCAGCTCTAGTGAGCTCATCATCTACTGTGAGTTACGTACAGGCATTCCACCTTTCAGCACATAATACTTTCCAGCCTATCTCAGCCTATATATACTGCACTAGACCACTAACCTACTGTATATGATTCTGTGTCACCCTACACTCCATGTACGTACCACACTTGGTCACTTTGCCTCATGATCATGCAGTCTGCATCATTCTTCATGGCAGCTCTACATTATCCTACAGTGCTATATGTACATCATTCTACTCTACATACTCTGCGCACTTGTCTGCACCAACCTAATGGACACTGTATACATTGTTCTAAATCATATCTCTACAGCTCAACCCTTCATTAGAGTTTCTCCAGGAATTGTTACTGTGAACCAGACAAACATAGCCAGACTCGTGTGTACTGCTCAGGGGAACCCCCTCCCCAACATCACATGGACTGGACCATCCACTGACTTCACCACCTCAGTCAGCTTTGGATCCAACTTCACTGTCACCTCCACTCTGACCATCTCCTCAGCAAACAGGAGTCAACACGAAGGAGGGTACACCTGTACAGCTGAGAATGGGGTTGGTCCTGTTGTGGCAGAGGACAACTTCGCAAGTGGGAATCTTATTGTGCAAGGTCAGTTTGTGCTTTCAAAATATTTGTGACCTGGAAAACAGGGACTTTTTGTACACAGAGTAATAAACACATGCATATCAACAACTTTTATGCATAAACATTCCATGTATACATGCATACATACATCCAAGGATACACATGTATACACCTACTGTACATACAAAGCACACATAATATGCACAACAACAACAACAACATATGCACAAACAGGCAAACACACATACATACAACATACACACACACACACACACACACACACACACACACACACACACACACACACACACAAAAGCATGTGCAGTTTCACAATTTCACATACATGCTCAGTATAAACTGTACACATGCAGCGTATACACAAGCAAACTGTTCTTCGTTTGTAATCTTCTCTCCATTTAGTACCTCCAACTGTCATACAAGTGGAGTCCCAAATGGTAGCATTCAGATCTCAGAATATAACATTGCCTTTTGTAATCCAGAATGACTTTCCAACTGTCGTACCAAGTGACATCAAGTGGACCTTCACTGATGTTCATGGAAACCTAATACACAACCCCATCATCAGTGGAGTCAACTATGTATTTTCAGAAGACAACTTGAACCTTACCATAGTCAATGCAGATAATGCTTTGGAAGGACTATACACATTGGTGGCCACCAATGTAGCTGGAAGTGGAAGTGCTTCAACTGAATTGGTTGTTGAAGGTTTGCAGTTCACCTAAAGTACTTTTGACTGTGTCCATTTAATGGCTCTTGATAATGACACTGAATTCCATCAATCCCCACTCAATTTTCTCTGTCCTTACCCTTGCAGCATTGTGTGACTCCTCCCTGTGTCAACATGGAGGAACATGTACTGAATTTGCTGGTACCTACAACTGTACCTGTCGAAGAGGTTATTCAGGAACCCACTGTGAGAATGGTATGTGCATAATGTACACATGATGGCCGACAGCTATGTCTAATGTTTGAGTGTGTTCTTTCAATGCTGCTGTTACCAGGTCCCAACCTGGAGGATCTGGATGAAGTGAGAGACAAGGAATATCCAAACACGAAACGTGACTTGCTGGAAAAGCTGATCAATATTTGGAGAGCAGCTTCTACTGGTCTGGACACCTCCTTTCTCATTGAAGAGCTGGAAGAAACTGAAGGATACTCATTTGCGGTTGATTCTGGTAGCGTGATCTACAAGTTTGAGATCAGCTACAGGGCTGGATCTGAGGAGGCTACACTGAAAGTGACCGAGTACCAGTGAAGCACAGAAAGATGATATACTGTAGATGTTATTCAAAATAGATAGTATATATTATGCTACTAATTTAGTGTACAACTGGAGTGTACCTTTCTTATTATACTATAGTAACTATTGAGTCATGCATCTTAAAAATCATGTGACAATTCCATCCACTATTCCACCAGACAGCATATCTGAGAAGACATCAGGATCCTCCTAGCACCAACAGGGAACGCGGAGGATATACTCTCCGACATGTAGAGTAGGTTTATCTATTTTTTGCAGGTGCGCTGCAGAACGCGCACGTGATCCGCTCGATGTATGTTGCAAGATCAGTAAAAATGGCTGCGCCCGTTCCTCGAACATAC
>CAUJGJ010000258.1:2766100-2783600 GCA_963170055.1 Halisarca cf. caerulea | reverse complement strand
AGATAGTCTCTCTGATGTAACTACCAAAGACATACTGTTTTTTCCATCCAGGAAGTGAATATCTTTAGTGATGTTAGAGAAGGGATGTCTGTGGACGAGGAAATGAGAACTCGCGTGTCTGATGTTTATGCAGCAGGTGATGTGTGTGCGGTGGACTGGAAGGAGCACAGCTCACTGTGGTTCCAGGTGTGTGTGTGTGTGTGTGTGTGTGTGTGTGTGTGTGTGTGTGTGTGTGTGTGTGTGTGTGTGCATGTGTATGTGTGTTTGCATGCGTACTAACATTAATGTATGCACAAACATACCAACAGGCACACACACACACACATGCACACACACACACACACACACACACACACGCGCGCGCGCGCGCACACACACACACACACATGCACACACACACACACACACACACACACACACACACACACACACACACACACACACACACACACACACACACACACACACACACACATGTATTGCACATACTGTACTATGGTCTAGATGCGTCTGTGGTCACAAGCACGGCAGATGGGGGCGTATGCTGCTCGATGCATGACACGCCACACATTGGGGGAACCTGTTATCATGGACTTCTGTTTTGAGCTCTTCGCTCACGTCACAAGATTCTTTGGTTTCAAGGTTTGTCCTTGTGACTTGCTATACGTGTATGGACCTACGTCTGTGTGTGTACAGACTGCTTTGTGTGTGTACAGATTGCTTTGCGTGTGTGTATAGCTTATGTTGTGGTGTGTGTACAGATTGTGTTGTGCTGTGTGTACAGATTGTGTTGTGGTGTGTGTACAGATTATGTTGTGGTTTATGTACAGATTGTACAATGTCATATGTACAGGTTGTGCTCCTTGGTAAGTATAATGCTCAAGGACTGGGTCAGGATTACGAGCTACTGCTGAGATACACTAAAGGTCTGCCTCTGTGTGTGGGGGGGGAGGGTGGGGTGCGTGTGTGCGTGTGTGTGGGGGGGAGGGTGGGTGCGTGCGTGCGTGTGTGTGTGGGGGGGAGGGTGGGTGCATGCGTGTGTGTGTGGGGGGGGGAGGGTGGGTGCGTGCGTGCGTGTGTGTGGGGGGGGGGAGGGTGGGTGCGTGAGTGCGTGTGTGCGTGCATGGGTGGGTGCGTGAGTGCGTGTGTGCGTGCATGGGTGAGTGTACATATGCATGTGAGCGTGTATGTACATGTGTACTACACTGGTGTGGATAGATGTATATTTGTTGCTTTATATTGTAATAAGCATCTATTGGTACTTGTGTGTAGCATGGTGACATTGTCTGTTACTAGGAATGGAGTATGTTAAAGTGGTTCTTCAAAATGGCCGAATGGTTGGAGCTGTACTCATCGGGGACACAGAGTTGGAGGTATGTGTGTGTGTGTGTGTGTGTGTGTGTGTGTGTGTGTGTGTGTGTGTGTGTGTGTGTGTGTGTGTGTGTGTGTGTGTGTGTGTGTGTGTGTGTGTGCATTAATTTTAAATGTTCAAATCTCAAATTAATTGTATCGATTACAGGAGACTTTCGAGAATTTGATATTAAATCAAATGGATCTGAGCAGATTTGGTGAGGATCTACTGAATCCTGACATCGATATCGAAGATTACTTTGACTGATCAGTGCTGTATTGATCAATTCATTGCATAATGTAGGTTTATATGACATTTTTAGTTTCAATATTGCAATATTTCCAACTAGGAAATTGGTACCAATTTGGAATTTTGTATAATTATAGAAATCTCAGTCATCAACTTTTTTGCAGTCTACATATTATTTTTAATTTCAACAATAATATAAATATTATGTATGTAAGAATATTTTGTGTGCTCAAAATTGATGTTGGACATCAAACATACTGTACGTAGGCAATGCAATGCCAGCTGCTGTTTGACTATTACACAAAACCATTAATACCAATCACACATGCAGTGAACGTCTGCATAATAATGTATTATATTCCATCTCAATAGTCCAATTGATGCTCTATAATCGGATTAATTATACAATCTTCTTCTGAGGCATGTATAGTGTGTGTACGTACATGTGTTCTGTTCACATGGGTACATGTTGACAGTGTGTGTATGTACGTACATGTGTTCTGTTCACATGGGTACATGTTGACAGTGTGTATGTACGTACATGTGTTCTGTTCACATGGGTACATCTTGACAGTGCGTGTATGTACGTACATGTGTTCTGTTCACATGGGTACATCTTGACAGTGCGTGTATGTACGTACATGTGTTCTGTTCACATGGGTACATCTTGACAGTGCGTGTATGTACGTACATGTGTTCTGTTCACATGGGTACATCTTGACAGTGCGTGTGTGTACGTACATGTGTTCTGTTCACGTGGGTACATCTTGACAGTGCGTGTGTGTACGTACATGTGTTCTGTTCACGTGGGTACATCTTGACAGTGCGTGTGTGTACGTACATGTGTTCTGTTCACGTGGGTACATCTTGACAGTGCGTGTGTGTACGTACATGTGTTCTGTTCACGTGGGTACATCTTGACAGTGCGTGTGTGTACGTACATGTGTTCTGTTCACGTGGGTACATCTTGACAGTGCGTGTGTGTACGTACATGTGTTCTGTTCACGTGGGTACATCTTGACAGTGCATGTGTGTACGTACGTATGTGTTCCGTCCACATGCGATGGGTACAGTCACACACTCCAGCAAAGCCGTCAACAGGGTTGGGTAATACTTCCGCAATCAAAAAAATCATATATTATTTTTCCTGTATAATTATAATGATCAAATGCAAATCATCAGTGATTTTTGACGTTGTGATTGTTGTAATAGCCTGATTGCCACGATAATTGTGACAAATTGTTGTTGGACCATAATCGCGGCTGATTAAAACCAATATCACCTGCCCACGCATCCCTACTCTGTAATCTGACAACTGCTCGTTGCTCACAGAGTGTTTTAGAACAGAATAATTGTTGCAATATACATTAAAAAAAATTATACTCAGCAAAACAAGGACAATTGTTGTTGAAAAACACTTTCATACAAACTACAACATAAACGCAAGGACATAAATCATTTCTTGAGCGTCACTGAAACCAAAATCATAACTTGCTAGCAACAGTGGCAACTGGAGGTGCAGGGATCAGTTCTTTGAAGGCTGCACAGAGAACTTCTTCCACTTCTGACACAAATGTAAACTCCATATCATCCTTCATAGCACAAGTTGCACATGTAGGGGGAGGAGGAAGGAAGGGGAGGAGAGTGAGGGGGAGGCGGAAGGAAGGGGAGCAGGGGAGGGGGAGGAGGAAGGAAGGGGAGGAGAATGAGGGGGAGGAGGAAGGAAGGGGAGGAGAGTGAGGGGGAGGCGGAAGGAAGGGGAGGAGAGTGAGGGGGAGGCGGAAGGAAGGGGAGCAGGGGAGGGGGAGGTGGAAGGAAGGGGAGCAGGGGAGGGGGAGGCGGAAGGAAGGGGAAGCAGGAGGGGGAGGTGGAAGGAAGGGGAGCAGGGGAGGGGAAGCAGGAGGGGGAGGTGGAAGGAAGGGGAGCAGGGGAGGGGAAGCAGGAGGGGGAGCAGGGGAGGGGGAGGTGGAAGGAAGGGGAGCAGGGGAGGGGAAGCAGGAGGGGGAGCAGGGGAGGGGGAGCAGGAGGGAGAGAGGATATGATGTTTGAAACTGAAGCATGTTTTGCATATAAATAGGGCAGACATGCAATCATCTGTCAAAGGACATATGCATACTAATACACACACACACACACACACACACACATACACACACACACACACACACACACACACACACAACACACACACACACACACACAACACACACACACACACACACACCTTTACAGCTTGGGATATTTCATACAGGTCCTTCTCATTCTTGGTAGGTAGTATCACATGTGTAATGCCAGCTCTATGGGCAGCCAATACCTTCTCCTTGATCCCTCCAACCTGGAGGGTCAACGAATGTGGATAATACACAGTCCTTGCCACACACACATACACACATACACACACACACACACACACACAAAACACATGTATACACACACACACGTACACACACACACACACACACACACACACAAAAACACACGTATACACACACACACATGCACACACACACACACACACACACACACACACACACACACACACACACACACACACACACACACACACACTGGTAGAACTGCTCCTCGTAGTGTCACTTCTCCTGTCATGGCTAAGTTGGCTCTCACATGCTTTCCACTGAACAGGGAGGCCAGGACAGTTACTATGGTAACACCAGCAGATGGCCCATCCTTGCTGATGGCTCCAGCAGGGAAATGAATGTGAATATCAGTTTTGTCCAGAGAACCACACACGATACCATACTGTGGGGGGAGGGGTAGCTAATGTACATGTTACTTGGCCAGTGTGTGTGTGTGTGTGTGTGTGTGTGTGTGTGTGTGTGTGTGTGTGTGTGTGTGTGTGTGTGTGTGTGTGTGTGTGTGTGTGTGTGTGTGTACTCTACTTAGGTATGTACTGTATCTTCATATGAATAGAGGTGAACCTTACAGAACACCTTATAGGATATAGGAGATACCTTGGAGGCATTGGATCTCAGCCAGTTCAAACCAATCTGAGCCGACTCTTTCATTACGTCACCTGTTGACGTGAAGAAACAACAAACAAGTGCACATGACACAAGCAGTACATGTTTCAATATTCTCCTAAAATTCTCCAAGTACTTACCCAGCTGACCAGTTAAAACTAGTTTCCCCTCTCCTGGCATCTTTGCAGCTTCAACGTACATTATCTCTCCTCCAACAGCTGTCCATGCCAGTCCCACTGCCACGCCCACCCGAGATGTCCCAGCTGAATCCTCCTGCTCGTATCTCGCTGGCTACCAAACACACACACAAACATGTACAGTGAAGGCAGTACAAAGCAATCCATGGATAATGTCTCCATGTACAATAACCCATGCCGATGAAAACACCACCATGTACAGTACAGATAATGATGACAGTATGTACAGTACAGATGATGATGACAGTATGTACAGTACAGATAATAATGAAAGTATGCACGGTACAGATGATGATGACAGTATGTACAGTACAGATGATGATGACAGTATGTACAGTACAGATGATGATGACAGTATGTACAGTATAGATAAGGACAGTATTGTGAACAGGGTGCATTGACAGGATCAGTCAATTCACAAGGTGCATGGTGATATTCATGTACGTAGGTAGGGAGGTTGAGTGCAGGGAGGAGGTATTGGAGGGTGTCCTCTCTCTTCCTCCAAAGGGCCCAACATGTGTACATACAGAATCTGCTACTGGTGGAACACATATCACTCACTCCCAGCACTTCAAAGACGAACTGACTGGTGACTGCTATCGGCAGGGAGAGAGATGTTGCTGGTGTGCTGGAAGGTTGGCTCAAGGAATTGTTATCCTTGTTCTCAACAACCTAAAGACATTAGATGTGGACAATCGACGCAGTAGATTCTATAACTGGGCCACAGACACACAGACACACACACAGACACACACACACAGACACAGACACACAGACACACACACACACACACACAGACACATACACACACAGAAACACACACACACACAGACACACACAGACACAGACACACACACACACAGACACAGACACACACACACAGACACGCACACACACACGCACACAGACACATACATACATGGACACATACATACATATATGCATACCTTTACAGCTGCACCTCGGCAAATAGCCCCAATTTTCCTCTCCAGATTCCTGACACCAGCTTCCCGAGTGTATCCACTGACTGATTCGAGCATACAAAGACACAAGTACATCAAGTGAACAACAACGACGACAAACAAAACCCACTAATCAGCTTGAGTGAAGCATCATTGAACTGTAGATGATCTGCAGTAAGCCCGTGATGCTGGTGGTCCGAGAAGAGAGGGAGAGGTAATGGAGAGAGAGGAATATTGCATGGTTTGTTTGTATGCTCTGTATGTGAGGACAGTACAGTGCATGCTGCTTGGCCCAACACACAACTCAGCACTGTATGGGTTACAAGGTACATACAGTACATTCTGCACACAGCACACAGCACACACAGCACACACAGCACACATGGCACACCTAACACACACAGCACACCCAACACACAGCACACAAGGCACAAATGGCACACACAGCAAACCCAGCACACACGGCACACCCAGAACACATGGCACACCCGCACACATGGCACACCCAGCACACATGGCACACCCAGCACACACGACACACCCAGCACACACGGCACACCCAGCACACATGGCACACCCAGCACACACGGCACACCCAGCACACACACCTCGAGCTGTTTTGGAAGCAAGTGCCTCTTTGCTATCTCCAGTTTTTCCTCTTTGGTGTATCCAGGAGTGGTGATGACCTCCATGCGGTCCAGTAAAGGAGGGGGGATGGTTGCCATGGTGTTTGCAGTAGCTATGAATAAAACCTTCAAATGGTATCAAAAATACACATAGCAGCATTGCACATCACCTCAGCAACAAGAATGGGTTGAGCATGTGGGCATACATAAGTTCATTACTGAATTTCACACAAACGTACCATAACATGTGAATTCTCACATGACTAGAGAACAATACTACATGTACATACACACTGTATGCATAAGAAGATCCTTCTGAATGTGGGCATTATGTGTACACATGAACATACGTACCTTCGACAGGTCAAAAGGAATTCCCAAGTAGCTGACAATGAGTTCAGGAAGAAATGCGAATACACACACACACACACACACACACACACACACACACACACACACACACACACACACACACACACAAACACACACACACACACACACACACACACACACACACACTCCTACATGAAAGTATTGATTTAAACAGACATTGCTCCTGAGATGTGACAGTGTCTATTTAAAGAGTCTATTTGGCCTTAAATCAGGCTGGAGCACCCAACACCCCCTCATGTCAGGCTGGAGCACCCAACACCCCCTCATGTCAGGCTGGAGCACCCAACACCCCCTCATGTCAGGCTGGAGCACCCAACACCCCCTCATGTCAGGCTGGAGCACCCAACACCCCCTCATATCTGTAGTGAGGATACTGGTCCACAAAGGAATGGTTCTGTTCCGGATCCAGGACCTCCAGTAGAGCAGCCAATGGATCACCTTGGACACCACGGTTCTGTGGTGTGTGTAAAAACAGGAAATTACAAATTTACACAGGAAGTACAGACAATGTTTGAGCAATACCGTAGAGCGGGAAATTTTCGCAGCATAAATTTTCGCGAATTGAAGTGAAATGTAATTTTCGCGAGTTTTATTTTCGCGATGTGAAGATTCTTATTTGCGTTTTGTTACGTTTCAAGTCGTTTGCGTCCATTTTCTAGACCATTTCAAATTCGGAGCGTGCTTTTCGCTGAGTTTCACGCTCCATTCCTTAGAGAATCTTGTTACAGCATGCTGTTTTCCCGACTTTAATGCGCATCTGTCGAAATTTTCGCAGTTAAAGTTTCGCGAATCCGTACAATTCGTGAATATAGCGAAAATATTACCTCGCAAAAATTTCCCGCTCTACGGTATTTCACCCACCCATTCACTTACACACACAAACACACACACACACACACACACACACACACATACACTGTACACACACACACACACACACACACACACACATACTGTACACACCAGCTTGTCCACCTCATCCAGGAGAAAGACAGGATTGTTAACTCCAATGTTATGTAGCCCCTGGAGAATGCGTCCAGCCATGGACCCTACATATGTCCGACTACAAAGGACGATAAAGACCACAGTGTAGTGCAGGAATTCTGTACTGCTGTGGTACACACACACACACACACACACACACACACACACACACACACACACACACACACACACACACACACACATGCACACAAGGTGCATATGTATGCAGAGTACATTATGTATGTACACATGTTTGAAGAAGAAAAGACACATACACACAGGCCGACAGACAGAAAGAAGCACATGCATCATACCACTTTCTGCCACATGCACACACACACACACACACACACACACACACACACACACACACACACACACACACACACACACACACACACACACACACACACACACACACACACACACACACACATACCGGTGACCACGAATTTCTGACTGGTCACAGACTCCTCCCAGTGCAATTCTGTGGAACTTCCTTCCCATACTGTGAGCTATAGAGCGCCCAATGCTGGTCTTACCTACTCCAGGAGCTCCCACAAAACACAGAATGGGACCTACAAGAACTTCTGATAATGAGAACTAGTCCCCTAATGTTCGTCTTAACAAGGTTGGATCAGAGATATTAAAACCATCTCCGGTTTGACTGTACTAGAACTTATTATACATATTTCAGTGCTGTACATGAGGTAGGGAGAGAGCGAGGTGTACCTACTATCCAGGATTATGCACTATCTCAGTTACTTACTAACAAATTTAGACAGCAGCAGTACTGCATTGGGAGTGCTGTCTTATGACAGCACACAAACTGACTCTCCATACTAAAGTAAAATGGCCAGCGGGTACCTTTAGAGTCCTTCTTTATCTGTCGCACAGCTAAGAACTCTAGCACACGTCTCTTTAGTTCCTTCATTCCATAGTGATCACTGTCCAGGTCAGCCCTGAAGGGTGAGGGAGGTTAGCCAATATAGTGACAAAAATATACACAAACTTACACATGCACATGCATATATGTACACACACATGCACATGCATACACACACACACACACACACACACACACACACACACACAAACACACGCATACACATACGTTTGTACACACACATACACGTACGCATGCATGCATACACACACACACACACACACACACACACACACACACACACACACACACACACACACACACACAGGTCTTCGCTCATAGACACCTTGCTTTGACTATGTCGATGTGGTCCTCGGTAGACTTGCTCCAAGGCAGGTCCAGGAGGAACTCCAGGTGGTTCCTGTGACAAAATACCTACAGTGGTCACTGCTGACTACACATATACACAGTACAATACACATACTGTAATATACCTTCATGCACTACACTGTACATATTATATGGTATGTACATAATATTATTATAGTCATACTGTATACTGTATATATACTGTGTGTATGTACATACAGTACACAGGGACAAAATACAGATATGTAAAAAAAAAACACATGCATCCACCCACCTACCCACCTACCCACCCACCCACCCACACACACACACACACACACACACAGACACAGACACAATAAATCCTATTAAGAGACCACACACAGACACAGACAGTTCTAAACTACAACCACATTGTGGATGGTACGGACATTTCAACACCACATACCTTGACAGAGCATGGTCTGGGAACTGCGGAGGCATGCCCTTCAGTTGCTGAGTGAAGACAAGGTCATAAGGTGAGAGAGAGAGAGAGAGAGCATGCAACACAGGCACCCACACATCCTCACACACAGGCACACATGCACACCCTCACACACACACACATAGACACCTACACACCCTCACACACAAGCACACACACACACACACTCACCCCCACACAGACACCCACACACCCTCACACACATACATGTACACATGCAACTACATATACGTATGTACAGTGAATGTACAGTATAGTATACATACATATACTAAAGCACACACATACACATGACTGTACGTACATACATATACACAAACACAGTTCACACTCACACTTACTTTCAAGGTCTTTTCACCAGCTTTCCTCGCATGATCTGGAAGATTTTCGTTTCTGCAAAAGATACACTTGAGCATAGCAAACTCATTGGGTGCACACGAGCACATGTTTGTAATGAACATGTACCACACATCACATGTACCACACATTACATGTACCACACATCACATGTACCACACATCACATGTACCACACATCACATGTCCCTGCACACACATACGTAGAAGAAGCTAAAATTGTGACCTTTTGTGTTATGTAAAGTTTCCACACTCTACCCTAGAGACAAGTATCAGAGGCTTCCTTAGTATTTTATTCAACATAGAAGTTTGAGAAAATGCGAAATAAATGGTTTTTGTCGCTGCAAAACATATTGAAAGTGAGTTTTAGCATCATTATGCAGTCTAAAATCCCCATACTGCTATTCCCCTGTGTCCACCCTATATATGGAGTACTACTGTACTCCACTATACGACACATACACTGTCAACATGTACCAACATCATTCATATATGCAGCATGTTCATACGTACACAGGTAATATGCACATACGCGAACACACACACATACTTGAGTCTTATTTCCAATTTAGTAATATCATCAATGTCATTTGGATCACTGCCATCTTTAGCTGGTACAGCTGGACGGATAGCCCGAGGTCTCCCTTTTAGGGGACGCAGAGAAGAAGCTTTTTGAAGCAACTTCATTGTCTGAAGAAGATAAGGTAGAGGAACACCAGTGGAAGAGATGAAAAAGGAGTGAAATGAGATTAAGGTAGAAAAATAAGCCCAATAAAATGGCAGCTGAGTGAAGTTCTGAGTACAAAACTAACATTGTACTAACAAGCACACACAGGCCATACGCATTACTCTTCAAGATCAATCTGTGTGTGTGTGTGTGTGTGTGTGTGTGTGTGTGTGTGTGTGTGTGTGTGTGTGTGTGTGTGTGTGTTGTGTGTCTGTGTGTGTGTGTGTGTGTGTGTGTGTGTGTGTGTGTGTGTGTGTGTGTGTGTGTGTGTGTGTGTGTGTGTGTGTGTGTGTGTGTGTGTGTGTGTGTGTGTGTGTGTGTGTGTGTGTGTGTGTGTGTGTGTGTGTGTGTGCGCGCGCATAGATGTTGGGTCGAATATCTATGATGCATGTGTGTGTGTTGTGTGTGTGTGTGTGTGTGTGTGTGTGTGTGTGTGTCCGTGTGTGTGTGTGTGTGTGTGTGTGTGTCCGTGTGTGTGTGTGTGTGTGTGTGTGTGTGTGTGTGTGTGTGTGTGTGTGTGTGTGTGTGTGTCCGTGTGTGTGTGTGTGTGTGTGTGTGTCCGTGTGTGTGTGTGTGTGTGTGTGTCCGTGTGTGTGTGTGTGTGTGTGTGTGTGTGTGTGTGTGTGTGTGTTAAGATACACATCTAATAGTACAGTATAATATAAACCTCAATCTGTCTCGTCACTAAGGGAAGAGCTGTCTTGATCCTCTTGGGTAGGTCAATGGCGTTGAGCACTTTCAGCTTCTCCTTGAAGGAACCCTTCACTACTGAACAGAGGAGGTCAGGAAGACTGTGATCTGGGAGCTGACTTAGCAGGTTCTGTATGGTAGGTGGAGGGGGTTGGTGATTGACTGGATTGTAAGGAACCATTGAACACACACACACACACACACACACACACACACACACACACACACACACACACACACACACACATGTAAGTACACACTAACAACATCACCAGAGTCCAGGATACATTGGGCCCATCCACTAACCTTCAACCTGTCAGCATTCTCCTCCGGAACACCCAGAAGGTCGATAAGGCTGTTGGCTTCAGTTCTCAACAGTGAAGTTAGTTCCCTGACCTCCACACTCAGCCTATCATCTAAAGAAGAACTTCAGCGTTACACACTATCCGATATGTAGCCATATAACTCCCATCTTCACACCCATCACATCTCTCACTTCCACTCTCAGCACATGTCTCACCTGCATTGTCCACATAGTCTACTTCGGTGACCATGGCAACTGGGAAGGGGCTTTCCCTCACAAGCCCCTGAATTCTAATACGGCAATATCCAATCAAGAAGAGCCTGAATTCCACATGAGGGAGAGATAGTTTGGAGATCTGTTTCACGGTAGCCGCAGTGCCCAGTGAGTGATACTTGACCATGGTACGCCCCTCCTGTACGACCACACACAACACAGTAGTGACATCTGATGCTCTCTACAGCACTGCACATACTCTAGACAGTAGTCAATGGGCTTACAGTTTGGATCTACACTACACACATGTGCATACAGAATCGTACACACACACACCACCACCACCACCAGTTGCCCTTTCATTCTACTAGGTCGTATTTTGTTGGGTAGAATAAAATGATGGCTAGTATACGTAGAAGCGTGTGTGTTGGCAACGTGTGTGTGTGTGCACGTGCACACACACACACACACCAGTGTTCAAGTGGCAGCCTTGCATGGACAGTATGCGGACTAATGGTTCACGTCAACTCATACAAACTATGCATACTATACTAGTACTGTACTGGCGGCACCCGAGTGACGGTCTGGGTACGAGACTATACTATACCCTCGACTATACCAGTACTGTACAGGGCGACTGATGCTGTACTGCACACGAACCTCTTCAGTTTCCGTTGTGGGAACAACACCGACTAGTCTCTTACGCCAAGCATCATCCTTCCAGAGATGAGATTGGACCATTCGTACGCTGGTTGGTCGAGTAGTACAAATTTGGAGATCAATATACTGGAAACTAATTCACCTTATCGCATCATGGTGGATTAGAAAGTAACCAACCTTTTAGAATCTTTGACGTTAACCACAATAGCAGATCCTGGAAGAAGTACTCTATCTTCTAGTGGCAATATAGGCAGGTGATCTGGTACAATACTACGAGTAGCCATTTTGTAGTAGGACAATCACGTGACCACCCAAATGCTGGGTGCTTCATCCAGCCTGCTGAGAGTGCTGCAAGAGTTTATTACTCCTTGACTGGCTCCCTAGCCACGATAGAGTGTGTGAAGCAGTGGTCTTTGAAGCTGATCTGTCGCCTCCTTTGACGTCTGATGCACAAGACTGGAGCCATACTGCAGGAGAGCAAACCATTATTGCAAAGTAGGAAGCATTGGCCTATTAGTCCACAGAACACTACACACATAAGTAGAATGCACTAAACATGCAATTTTATTTGTGTGACAATAGAGTGTCTATGGTGTGACAATATTGTGGCATTTTGCAAAATCAGTAATTCATATGAATTAAACTATACACTTCCCCATTATAGTAGCACTGACTTGCAGCTGAGCCTAAATTAGTACTGAGTATGAATAAGTATTAGGTTGGAGACTTCATAATAGTCACTATAATAACAGTTGTGCATTCCACAGTATGCTCTCCACATGTGGGATCACTATGTATTGTTGTGTATAGATTAGCATATTATGTCAAAATCATATAAAAAGTAAATAGTGTCCAAAAGTTTGATTACTTGTATATCCACTGCATTTCCTTAAAATTACTCTTACAGTAATCAATCTGCAGTATATGTTTGATACTCATGCCACAGCTTAAGAATCTCTTCAGGAACAAACTCTTCATCTGAGTAAGGAAAACCATACTTGAAGTCTATGGGAAAACGTCCAGCATATTCCCATGACTCCATCTCATTACCTGGCATGTCAGGTGGATTGTGACACATCAGCCTACGAGCATCACTTTTATGATTCTTGGCTTCTTCTGCTATATCCTCAAAACTAATGGTGTAGCAGTCCTTAGCAACACAATTACCTAACTTAGCAACCAGTAAAGAGAGTTTGTCCAAAACAGAAGGATCTGTAGAATTGATGAGATTGTCCACCTGATGAGGGTCTTTGTTGGAATCATAGAGTTCCCTCTCTCCTGTACACCATTCAGCATACATCCAGTTCACACCAGCTGCCCAGTCACTGCCGTTGATGACACGCACAGCCTGGTAAGTGTTGTTCCAGAAACGACTACCTTCATAGCCAGGTATGCTCTTGTACTTCTTACTGTAACCTGAGGACCCTCCATACATTTCAGCCACAGCCACTGATCTGAATGTGTTCACTGCAGGAGATGCCGGATGGTCACCTTTTAAGAGAGGAACGATTGACTTGCCATCCAGTTGACTTGGATCCGATATGTTACCCTTGGCCAAATCCAACCACGTTGGAAGAAGATCCACACTCTGGACTACTTCTGTTACGTTTACTCCTCCTTTTATTCCTGGGCCACGGACAAGAAAAGGGACAAGGATGTCTGTGTCATATGCCTGTCTCTTACCTGCTGTCATTCTAAAGTCTCCCAAATGTTGTCCATTGTCTCCCATGTAGAACAGGTAAGTGTTATCAGAGAGCTTTAACTCACTGAGTGTATTCACGATATCCTCTAACATTTCATCCACAGCTTGGAGGGAGCGAAGCCGGTTGCGAAATAGTTCATCAAGCCTCTGTTTGTGATTCTCTGTGAATTTAGGAAGTCTTTTTATCCAAGATGGTTTCATCTGTTGGATTTTATCTGAAGGATTGTATGAGTCATAGCGAGGAGCCTTCAAGTCATTGAACATGTTGGCATGACGTTTAGCTGGCAATGCCGGTGCATGAGGGGCAAATGGAGCTACGTAAAGGAAGAAAGGTTTATCTGGTTTACGCACATTCTTGAGGTAGTTTATTGTCCAGTTTCTGATGAAGTCAGTCTGATAAACATCGTCATTTTCTTTCTCCAACTTTCCTTCATTGGAGAAGTGTGGACCAAAATAGGAAGTATCTGTCATCCCCATCCACTTGCTCCAGCCAGAAGGAACGTGAGAAGCAACAGAGTCTTCGTATCCGTTCAAATATTTACCTACAAGAGCGGTTTGGTAACCTTTAGCTTGCAAGAGTGTACCAACCGTTGAACTTTCGAGCTTTTGGGAGAGGAATTTTGCAAATCCACCACTCATGTACGTCTTATTGCTCAAACCACCGTTGTCAAATATTTTCGTGTTGTGGCAGTATTGACCGCGTAAAATGGTGGACCTGCTGGGACAGCAAAGACCTGTTGGAACGAAGTAGTTCTTGAATTCCATTCCTTCGCTTCTTAGCAGTTTGTTCAACCTCGGCATGTAGTCCAAAGAGTGCGCAGTGACATCCTGGTCGTCGGTCAGGAGGAAAACGATATTTGGTGGTGTTTCTTGGCCCGACAACACGGATATCCAAAGGATACACAGAAAGCAGAGAAGTAAGAGCTTCATCTTTGGTCAATCTGGTCACGTGATGCCATATTCCGAAGCCATAATGATTACTGCAGTGTAATCCCATTACAGTCACATGAGAACAGATAATGCGAGGATTAAGGTTTTATGTATAAGTTTATATAAACAATGTAAAAAACAGAGAATAACAACACATATACCTTTGAGCATTTTTCAATTCCTGGACTCAATTAGCAACTGATCACAGCTATGATCAAGGAGTGTCTCGAGGTGTAGTTGCAGGTACTGACACACAGTCTACTTGCATGAGTGAAGACATTCAAGTCATTGAAACCCTTATTGCAGAGTGAAAGAAAGAGATTATTGTGGTTTAGAAAGCCTACATAGACTGGAGACTATGAACACATAGTAAAACAGAGCCAAGTGGTATTAAACGATCTCTGCAGTACTTGTGGAAAACCTGGTATATCTAGTACAAAGATATGGCATCAGCTGATCTACAATTTTAATGATAAATAAACAAAATAGTTATTTTGCAACTATAATAGTCTATACCTGTATACACTGTCAGACTACATCTCATACATAAAATAGGGAGCAAATTATAAATGGAAACCAGAATGGGACTACAGGTGTGCACATGTGTATAAGTGTACACGATATATATATATTATACTATACTGCAAACTAAAGTGCACGGATATTCTCGTACTCCATCCACTCTTCAAGGGCCTCTTCGGGAACAAACTCTTCATCTGAGTAGGGAAAACCATACTTGAAGTCTATGGGAAAACGTCCAGCATATTCCCATGACTCCATCTCGTCACCTGGCATGTCAGGTGGATTGTGACACATCAGCCTACGAGCATCACTTTTACGATTCTTGGCTTCTTCTGCTATATCCTCAAAACTAATGGTGTAGCAGTCCTTAGCAACACAATTACCTAACTTAGCAACCAGTAAAGAGAGTTTGTCCAAAACGGAAGGATCTGTAGAATTGATGAGATTGTTCACCTGATGAGGGTCTTTGTTGGAATCATAGAGTTCCCTCTCTCCTGTACACCATTCAGCATACATCCAGTTCACACCAGCTGCCCAGTCACTGCCGTTGATGACACGCACAGCCTGGTAAGTGTTGTTCCAGAAACGGCTCTTTTCAAAACTTGGCAGGCCTTTGTAAACTTTTGCAGCCATAGTAGAGGACCCTCCATACATTTCAGCCACCGCCACTGATCTGAATGTGTTCACTGCAGGAGATGCTGGGAGGTCACCTTTAAGTAGGGGAACAATTGACTTGCCATCCAGTTGACTTGGATCCGATATGTTACCCTTGGCCAAATCCAACCATGTTGGAAGTAGATCCACACTCTGCACTACTTCTGTTACGTTTACTCCTCCTTTTATTCCTGGGCCACGGACAAGAAAGGGGACAAGAATGTCTGTGTCGTATGCCTGCCTCTTACCAGGAGTTATTCTAAAGTCTCCCAAATGTTGTCCATTGTCTCCCATGTAGAACAGGTAAGTGCTATCAGAGAGCTTTAACTCACTGAGTGTATTCACGATATCCTCTAACATTTCATCCACAGCTTGGAGGGAGCGAAGCCGGTTGCGAAACAAATCATCTGTTGCAGCCATTTGGTCAGATGTCATTGGTGGTAAGCTCTTTATCCAAGATGGCTTCATCTTTTGGACACTATCTGAAGGATTGTATGAGTCATAGCGAGGAGCCTTCAAGTCATTGAACATGTTGGCATGACGTTTAGCTGGCAATGCCGGTGCATGAGGGGCAAACGGAGCTACGTAAAGGAAGAAAGGTTTGTCTGGTTTACGCACATTCTTGAGGTAGTTTATTGTCCAGTTTCTGATAAAGTCAGTCTGATAAACATCCTTGTTTTCTTTCTCCAACTTTCCTTCATTGGAGAAATGTGGACCGAAGTAAGCAGTCCTTGTCATTCCCATCCACTTGTCCCAACCAGGAGGAACGTGAGATGCAAGGTTATCTGAGTATCCATTCAAGTACTTTCCGACTAAAGCGGTTTGATACCCAGCAGCTTGTAGCAATTTACCAGTAGTCGATTTTTCTTCTTCCATAGCCATAAACTTCTTTATTCCGCCGCTAAGATAAGTTTTATTGTTTAAGTCGCCATTGTCGAAAATTTTTGTGTTATGGCAGTATTGACCACGTAAAATGGTTGACCTGCTGGGACAGCAAAGACCTGTTGGAACGAAGTAGTTCTTGAATTCCATTCCTTCGCTTCTGAGCAGTTTGTTCAACCTCGGCATGTAGTCCAAGGAGTGCGCGGTGACATCCTGGTCGTCAGTCAGGAGGAAAAGGATGTTCGGTGGTGTTTCTTGGCCAGATACCACAGCTAAGGCTAGTAGTAAGCAGAAAAAAAAGATGCCCATTTCTTCGCGGATCGATCGAATGCGTCCAACCTGATCACGTGATGTGATCAGGTTGGACGCTGTTAGTCTCGTTCCCAGACCCACTGCGCA
>CAUJGJ010000258.1:2748600-2761100 GCA_963170055.1 Halisarca cf. caerulea | reverse complement strand
TTTACAATATACTGTACTGTGCCAGTATGATCACCATTGTAATACCAACAGAATGATTGTGATAGATTGGCAATGCAGCACACAGAATCGACGGTAGCCACGGTCAAATTCAATAGCAGAACATTGCTGATATGGTTGCGATTGGAAACATAATACCAAAACAACCAACCACGCCACCAACACAAAACTGGGGGCAAGGTTTATGATAATATGCTTCTGATAGAAAACTACAGAAATAATAATTACTTGTGCATTGCACACTCACTGTGAGATGGAGTCCATGACATCGTTTTTCAGCTGGTTCATGCCAGCTAGCAATTCCACCAGGTTGTTGTGGTCATCATGGTGATTAGCAGGTGGGAGGTGAACCAGCTGATTATCCGAAACATTCAGAACTTCTAAACTGCACATACCAAAGATGAATGTATTATTACAGCCATAAACCATGTTCAAATGTACATATACTGGACTCTCTCTCACACCACATTATACAGTGCACCACACACACACACACACACACACACACACACACACACACACACACACACACACACACACACAAACACACACACACACACACACATGTACGTACACACACACATGTACACACACAAACCACACACTACATACAGTTTACAGACATGTATACATACACAAATACGTACTTTGACAGCTTGACCAGTAACCATGGTGCCAATGTGACCAGTTGGTTACCATGGAGATCAAGTTCTTGCAATTGAAAAGCCGCAATCTCATTGGGTAGCACAGAAAATTTGTTGTGATGAGCTTTGAGGACTTTTAAGTTCTTCAGTCCCACAAACAACCTTCATTCATGCAAATACATGGATGCCATAGATATCAATAATGCAAGCACATGCAGTACTGTACACTGTGATGGATGTGCATGGTACATGGAGATCAAAGTTGGCCACAAAAAGGCCATTTCTGGCGGAATACAGTACTATATACTGTAAGCACACAGACTACTAGATAACGAGAAGAATGAATGTTTTATATCAGAAAGTTAAAACTGAGAATAAAAGAAAAGGTTGAGCAATACAACAGCGTACAGTCCAGGGAACACTGTGTCAATGGAGTGAATCTCCGTATTCTGGCCACCTTTGACAGTACAAAATTTGGCCAGATTTGAGAGGTGGCCGGAATAGTCAAGTCCATTCCACTACTGTACATACGTAGGTATCCGCGGTAAGTTTGGGACCAAACACGATGGACTGTTTAGACAGTGTGGCTAGCTTACAGAGGCTCAGATGAGAGGTTTCACCATACAGGAAACCCACTCGCATATGAAGACCACCTGTCTATAGAGACCACAGTAGGCTGGTTCATTGTCCACTTCAGTTGTACGAGAGTACCTCCGCACAAGGACCACCTGTCTACAGAGACAATTATTTGGTCCCTTGAGTGGTTGTTATACACAGGTTTTACTGTATGTGACTTGCAGCCACAAACCTTGCGGGCAAGTCCAGCAGGTTGTTTTCACTGATGTCAAGCTTCTCCAGATTGGGCATGCTACACACACCTTCAGGCAGGGAGGTCAGCGCATTCCTAACACATGCAGAGACACATGTACACATGCGTACGTTGCAGTAGAGTAACTGCACGTACAAAGGTTGAAAAGAACACAAGCTCGATTGAGTAAATCTCACACAATTGTAAAGAGTGAACCTCTATCCTTTGCAGTGAGAAATGATGACAAACTGCATTGCGTGTCACAACCATACATGTGTATCTAGTGTGTACCAGTGCTAGGCACATGAGAGACACTTCCTACTCAGCTCTTGTGCAGTGACAGGTTGTGATGTGTGCACCTTTAATCAATTGTTAATTGGAATACGGCCACTAACATCATAATACATACGTACACCAATAAAAAACAATATGCGTACGTATGCACACATGCAAAATCACACAAATGGTCACATGGTAATAACTAAGTGTGACAGCTGAACTCTCACATGCAATAGAGGATCTACATGGCAGCAGAAAAATCTGAAAAATTACACACCATTACTGAAACTATGTTATGGATGTTTGGTCGCATGCAGCAGGTACACAGATCAGCTACCACACAGACTGTACTCACCTTGACAAATCTAGAATGGTTAGTTTGGTTGGTACAGAACAGACAGTGATCTGTGAAATGCCTAAAGTAAACGACAAGTAGTGAAACACTGAGAGAGATTGTGTGTGTGTGTGTGTGTGTGTGTGTGTGTGTGTGTGTGTGTGTGTGTGTGTGTGTGTGTGTGTGTGTGTGTGTGTGTGTGTGTGTGTGTGTGTGTGTGTGTGTGTGTGTGTGTGTGTGTGTGTGTGTGTGTGTGTGTGTGTGTGTGTGTGTGTGTGTGTGTGTGTGTGTGTGTGTGTGCATGTACATGTGTATGGTGTGTGTGTGCGTTTTGTGCACTAGCACATTATGTCATAATTTTATGTGTGCATCTAGACACAGTTCTGCATACACACAACACACACAATGTACAGTATAACATATACATATGTATAACATATGGAAATGCAGAAAGCATACGCAAGTATAGCACATAAGTACTCACAATTCTCCCTAGCCATTAGGACTCTCAGAGGACCTTCATGGAGCTCAAGGGTTTCCAGTTTGTTGTTTGAGCAATACAGTGATGTCATCACTGGCAGATGAGACATGGATATGTCCGAAATGCGGTTGTCGCTGATGTTGAGCCTCGAGAGACGAGGAAGGAGGGACATTGCTTTTGGCAGTGGTCCTTCTATGTCGTTCATTCGCATGTCGAGAGTCTCCAGATTCTTCAGTGAGCGAATATCCTCAGGTACAGACCTACGCACGTACACAACAGGAACAGAGGACACTGCATGCAAGGTCACAAGTCTGACAAGTGGAGAAACGTACAATATATGTGGGGAAATTGGGAAACTTCAGCTCATCATAAAAGTAAGCGTAACATGTACAAATCTATTGCCGAACATCAAATAAGAGATTAGGATTTACTCTGATAATAGTTATTGGGTGGAATTTGCTGGGAAAATGTTGCTTATAATGAAAAGTTACTGTGCATGAATGGAGAGCAATTTTACTGTTCTCTTCAAAAGCAATTATTGCAGCAGCAAAAAATTAAACTAGTCATAGATTCCATTTTAGCCACATGGTAGTGCACCAGGGGAGGGTGGCCAGATGGCAGTGAGCCAGTGGAGGGCAGCCACATGGCAGTGCACCAGGGGAGGGAAGCCACATGGCAGTGCACCAGGGGAGGGTAGCCACATGGCAGTGCACCAGGGGAGGGTGGCCACATGGCAGTGCACCAGGGGAGGGCAGCCACATGGCAGTGAGCCAGGGGAGGGTGGCCACATGGTAGTGAGCCAGTGGAGGGTGGCCACATGGTAGTGAGCCAGGGGAGGGTGGCCACATGGTAGTGAGCCAGGGGAGGGTGGCCACATGGTAGTGCACCAGGGGAGGGTGGCCACATGGTAGTGAGCCAGTGGAGGGTGGCCACATGGTAGTGCACCAGGGGAGGGTGGCCACATGGCAGTGAGCCAGTGGAGGGTGGCCACATGGTAGTGAGCCAGGGGAGGGTGGCCACATGGTAGTGAGCCAGGGGAGGGTGGCCACATGGTAGTGAGCCAGTGGAGGGTGGCCACATGGTAGTGAGCCAGGGGAGGGTGGCCACATGGCAGTGAGCCAGGGGAGGGTGGCCACATGGCAGTGAGCCAGGGGAGGGTGGCCACATGGTAGTGAGCCAGGGGAGGGTGGCCACATGGCAGTGAGCCAGGGGAGGGTGGCCACATGGCAGTGAGCCAGGGGAGGGTGGCCACATGGCAGTGCACCAGGGGAGGGCAGCCACATGGCAGTGCACCAGGGGAGGGCAGCCACATGGCAGTGCACCAGTGGAGGGCAGCCACATGGTAGTGAGCCAGTGGAGGGTGGCCACATGATAGTGCACCAGGGGAGGGCAGCCACATGGCAGTGCACCAGTGGAGGGCAGCACACTATCCAGCCTAAGCACATTTGCAGTAATGTTCAGGCTTCCTAGTAACACAGTTACTGTACGCATCCATTAGATCCTATACAGTGAACACACCAATGTAGTTATACAGTGAACACACCAATGTAGTTACTGTTTAATTGAATTTAATTCACTGCTTTGTGGTATATACACATCCTGCACAGCTGTACGGAGATTTCATGTGACCTCAGCACAAAGAGCATCCACAGAAGTGTATATGCAGGCACATGAATGCAGGCTGATAACAGTCAACCACAAGACAGAATACACACACATGCACGCCCACACACGCGCGCGCACACACACACACACACACACACACACACACACACACACACACATACACACACACCACGCATGTGCGTGCGCACACATGTGTGCATATCTGTGTGTGTGTGTGTGTGTGTGTGTGTGTGTGTGTGTGTGTGTGTGTGTGTGTGTGTGTGTGTGTGTGTGTGTGTGTGTGTGTGTGTGTGTGTGTGTGTGTGTGTGCTTGTATGAGGACCCCTTGGAAGAATAGTTGGATGAGTGAATTCTACTGAAATTGTTGCTAATGATGTTTACTCACGTTAAAAAATTCCCAGCGAAGTTGAGAACCTTTAGTAAGGACACTCTGTGTAGAATGTCAGGGATGCAGTCCAGCTCATTGAATGATAGAGACAGTGTGGACAGAAACTTTAACTTGGCAATGTGATTGGGGAGGGAAGTAAGTTGATTTCCATTCACATGGAGAGTTCTGAGACTGGGGAGGCAAAGAAAACAAAAGGAGATACAAAGGAAGGCAGAAGTATATTGGAGTTAAGGTGACAAAAACACACTAAAATGCACAAATTTGGGTGTACTGTATGTCACAGCATTGATATGGTGTAGGGTCGAGTATCAATGGTCACAGATGTAGACTCTACTTTGTGCAATCTTTTCTAGAGTGTGACTTACACCAAATGCTAACTATGCATGTACTTTAACAGTATAAAGCTTTCAGTCTGGGTCACAACCCATGTCTGGGTGCGACCTACGTACACTCAGCAAATAGGGAAATGTCACACATTTAAAAAATAGGAATGGATACCAACCACGAAATGACACCAGCTAGCAATCAGCAGGAACCAGTAATGAGAATTAACCAGAAGCATGTACGCATTACACTGACACAAATGCACACGTGCACCTGACGCTACAACCACACATTCACGAGTGTTGTGAACGTGCATGGAAACCTAATGAGTATACATACTGTACATCGAAACCTGTGGGATGACAAGAGCATGTGTGTATCTTGTGACCCAAACACACATGTTTATTTGTTTATCCCAAACACACATGTTTATCTGTTTATCCCAAACACACATGTTTATCTGTTTATCAATATATACCTGGAGAGGAGACATATCTCAGATCCGATGCTTTTCAGCTGATTGCTGGATAGGTCTAGCTCAGTCAGACTGCTCACACGACAGACTGACAGTGGGAAAGAGCGAAGGTTGTTTCCTGCCAGAGACAGGACATTGAGCCGTGGAAATGACTTGAGTTCATTGAGAAATCCCATGTTCCCTTGGCTCTTTGAATCTGAAGGTCTCTCTCGAAGGAAGTTGTTTGCAAAGTTGACAGAAGAGAGATCCTTGTCATGAAAGAGTACGGCAGGTATCCTAGCAAGACTAAATCCGCTGAAATTCCCTTCATTTGGATGTTTGCTGACAGCCTGGAGAGCACAGACAGTCAAGTGAAGAAGCCATATATAATGCACAAAACGCAATTCAGGCTTGACTGTGACCTTCCACCCACAAGAATTCAATTGTAAGGGGCTAGCAGTGTCTCCTTCATGATCTATGAGTCATGATTATGTCATGTGAGGTAATGATACATCATGAGTCACACACTGGATAGCTCTTCATTATTAATTTTACTGACAACTAATTTCTATGACAAAGTGACAAGGGCTTAGGTTGCTGCAAGATGACTCTGAACATGCAGCACATACACACAGACACACTCATCCACCCATCCCCCCACCCACCCACCCACACATCCACATCCACACATCCCCCCACCCACCCATGCACACACACACACACACACACACACACACACACACACACACACACACACACACACACACAGTGGTGGTGGTACTATATAGTATACATAACACCAGCTCAGATTATTGTAAACAATTACATGCTATACCTTTTGGAGTCTCTTCAGCCACTTGGCCTGCTCTGATATACTACTAAATGCGAGGCAAAGAGGCTTTGTCCTCTGAGGGTTCAGTATGCGGATTCCATATCCCCACTTCTTGCTTCTGTACTCCTCAACCGTACAGCCATATATCACCGTTGAACCACTGGGTTTACCCTTTCCAGTTGCAGAGGAGAACATGACGATCTTTGATCCGATGAGAACACAGAATCGTTTTGCCCACAGACTAACAAATCCACTTTCTTTCACCCTCAGAGTTCCACTCAGTTGAATCTGGTCCTCGATTCCTTCACCCACTTCAAGACCTTCAAGGTATGAATGGATATACTACAACTAACATTCAATTTGTTGTGGATGCACACGTGCATATGTACATGTGTATTATGCATGATTGCGCATAATGAAACGTTGCTGTAGCTTAGGAATGCTGACTGTCAAGCCCATTCTGAGCTTGCAGTCTTAGAAACGATGCATTGGTCATGTAACATTACACCACATGACATTGACAACGTGTGCATGCATAGTCCCAAATAGCGAAATGCACTTTCACAATAATAATTGTTTTCATGATGCGAGTATTATGTAAATGTAAATTTAAAATCACAAAAAACCTGGTAGTGTAAAAGAAACCATATGACATTCTTAATGTCCGGACATTATTATACAGTAATAGTCACTATTATACAGTATACAGTCAAACCTTGTTAACACGAAACTCGGGGGACCGTGCTGAAATGTCATCTTAACAGTATTTCATGTAAACAGTACTACATGTTATGCTTGGACCCGCACTTGGACTTGGCTAGCATTTCATGTTAAAAGATATTTCATGTTAAGCAGTTTATGTTAACGAGGTTCGACTGTAGTCACTGTTATACAGCAATGTTTTTTGTAGACAATAATGTGTATACTCGTGTAGAACAGAATGTTCACTGAATGCAGCATACAGACCACTAATGTGTGCTCTCACCTGCTACAAGCTTGAACAAGCACCCCAACTCTGGTGAGATGCCCTCCAGCTGGATTCGCTTCCGCTCTTCATATCCAATTGAGCGCAGAAATTCATTTTGAACATGAAGAGGATGATCCACCGCATCCAGCTTCCTAACACGCCCACCATACTGTACATACAGCTCCTTCGCCAAACACTTGGCCATGATGGTTTCGGTGGTAGTCGAAACGGTGCACTTCACAAGGTCGCAGTAACTTGAACCGGGAGTGTATACCTGTACCACGCCGTTGTCTTTGTCTCTATCCAACCAGTCGAGAAGGTCTTCGTTTGCATTTTCGGGCTGGTATTCATCAACAAACTGATAGAAACTGTCCAACGTCATTTCGCGGTCTTTCATGGACAACAATTTCGGTTCCCCAGCTTCCAAAACTGACTGAGAAAACTTTCTCGAATGCTCAAGCACGCCCACACTTGTATCAGCCCACCACGTTGCCTTCTCCTTATCCAGTACATCCTCTGGTCCCACCGAATGCTCTCTTTTAACGGTAGCCATGCTGCTAGCTAAAAGTTCGATACGCCCCTTTTCTGTAGGGGAATCCCCAAATGGCTTCTTCAGCACGTGTTCTTCACGTAACGTGAGCACATTTACATCTGTGACGTAACCACTCATGCTCGGATCATAGATACTCGGATCATGCATGCTGTACATGCTGGTGCGGAAGAGCTATGAGCTATATAAGCAGTCGGTTGGGTGGTAGTCTGACCTGAGTCGCCGAGAGAGGATGCAGTCGGCTTCTTCTGTGCGTCAGCAGCAGTTTTCCTCGGAAGAAATCGACGTTGTGGTAATAGGTGAGTTACTTGCTAAGAAGGACTTCTCTTTGAGCAACTCTTGTCCCCTCGCCCTCTTATTTTATAGTTCACTTCCTCGATTGTTTTAATTCATAAATATTCGCGAGGTTCTTGCAGGAGTGGGCTGTTTTGCTTAGTCCTATTTCTTATCGATAATATTTCACATCGTAAAGGCGATAATATTAGTTTGCTCTTTTCCTTACATTTGTGGGGAACCCTGACCTTGTGCCTACGCGTGTTGTGGTTGCTGAATTATGGTAAAAAGGATTAATTTGATCTTTTTCATACCAGGGAACGGGCCATCCGGAATATGCCTTTCTCTGTTCCTCAACGGATACTGGCCTTTCTTTGGCGGTAAGCACGTTAATCCTGTTCTTCAGGAGAGGCTAATGGAGTCACCCGACGTCAGTTTAGTGGAACAGGTCAGGCCTGTGTGTGTGTGTGTGTGTGTGTGTGTGTGTGTGTGTGTGTGTGTGTGTGTGTGTGTGTGTGTATGTGTGTGTGTGTGTGTGTGTGTGTGTGTGTGTGTGTGTGTGTGTGTGTGTGTGTGTGTGTGTGTGTGTGTGTGTGTGTGTGTGTGTGTGTGTGTGATGTTTTCATTTTGTATTGTACAACCATTCAATACACTAAGCAGATTAGTCTCGTGAACCAGACCCTACTCGACTATAAGCAGATTAAGAGCCTCTGACTTCTATTGTCTCTGCCATATTTTCTCTGTCTTCAGTTGACCTTGTGTTGCTAGCCCAATCGGCCCAATGCACCACTGCCTAATAAAATGGTGGGAGGGTCTAGCCATGCCAGACTAGTCACCACTCACCTTGTCATTATTTTTTTTTTTTATCCCAGCTGGAAGTGAGAGGTGTTGACTTTAGTGTAGCAGTTTTTATATGATGCCACATACAGGGAAACTTGCTTTGTACGTACCTTTGAAGGGGACACATAATCAGTACTTACATATTATCAGAGGTACTTACTATCAAGGGTTGGTTTATGTACATGAGGTATACTCAGGGACTGAATGAGGAGTACTTACTATCCAGGAGTATGTACTAAACCAGATACTTACTATCTGGGTTGGTTTATGTACATGAGGTATACACAGGGACTGAATGAGGAGTACTTACTATCCAGGAGTATGTACTAAACCAGGTACTTACTAAGCAAGTTTCCTGTAAAAATGGAGAAATAGAGTCTGGCTATGTCAGACTATGTATGTTAGTAATCTTCTTTGCATTATCTACAGTGGGCTGTGATGTTTCACAGGAACACATAAACAACATTGAATCAATTTTGTGGCCATAGTTGTTTTTCTTCAGAGCTGTTCTGCTCCCATGGTGTTGGGAGGCAAAGGGTATTGACCTATGGCCTGTGGTATATATGACCTTCCAACTGAAATAGTTCTCGTTATCTGATGTACAGTGTGCTTAACATGCAGGTGTGCACACACACACACACACACACACACACACACACACGAACGAACGCACACACACACACACACACACACACACACACGTACACACACACACACACACACACACGTACACACACACACACACACGTACACACGCACACACACACACGCGCACACACACACGTACACACACACACACACACGTACACACACACACACACACACACACACACACACACACACACACACACGTACACACACACACACACACACACACACACACACACACACACACACACACACACACGTACACACACACACACACACACACACACACACACGTACACACACACACACACGCACACGCACACGCACACACACACACACACACACGTACACACACACACACGTACACACACACACACACGTACACACACACACACACACACACACACACACACACACACACGTACACACACACACACACACACACACACACACACGCACACGTACACACACACACACACACACACACACTATGCACACTTAAAGTAATCTGTGCCAGTATGTCTCGTGTACTATCATAGAATAACTTAGTGCAGTGCGTGTAGTGCACAATGTTAAATGATCTTATCACTAGACACTCTATGGGAACTCTACTCAAACATTACATTCTGAGATGTGTGTTAGTGTGTTTAGCTGCATGCGTGTGTGTGGGTGGTGGGAAGATACAGGAGAGAGTATATATTAGGCACACTGGGTATTAGATGCATTGGAAGTGTTTACTCAACACATTTTCAAGCTAGGTGTGTGTGTGTGTGTGTGTGTGTGTGTGTGTGTGTGTGTGTGTGTGTGTGTGTGTGTGTGTGTGTGTGTGTGTGTGTGTGTGTGTGTGTGTCATTGGGCCCCTGTTAACTGCACACCCTCATAATCGCGAAAAAGTATTCATGTACGTACGTACTAGTCTGATACCCAGACCCTCATGCCGGCCACCATTTTATTCTACCAAGGATGGTATAAAATGGTAGTGGTTGAACGACTGTCTGGGTATGAGACTGTTTGTGTGCCTGCAATTTGCCATTGTCTGAACTGCATGTTATTACCAGTACATAAGTACGCTGGCACTCCATTGGCCTCAAGGTTGGTGCCAGATTATCGCGTGTATAATAAGTTGTTTACTACTATTTAATGAGTTACATATTTACTGCTGTTTGATAAATTGTTTACTGTTGTTTAGTATATAGACATTTCCTAGTGTTTACATTTGTATAACTTTTTGTTTGTTCTTGTTTATTTACTGCAACTTAATTGTTGTTTACTGTTGTTAAGTAAGTTGTTCAGTTTTGTTTTTTTATTAGATTGTTTATTTTCTGTCTATTGTACAGGATTTGGAATACCTCAGTGATAGCCTGGAAGGAAGGTCTCAGAACCCGGTAGCAGTGTTGTTTGACACCCTCAATCATCCAAACGCTGATTTCGGTGAAGATCTTCCCTCATCACTGGTCTGGAGATTTGACCAGGCAAAAACCATATCTCACCTTGTCATAGGATCGGATGAAATCGGAGGGTCCTGGAATAACTTGCAGAATTCTAAAATTTTGTCTCTCAGCCACAAAGATTGGCTTGAGCTGCCCATCTACAGGTACAAGGAATGGGAAGATGGTAAAGTGGATCAAGACTTCTCCTCTCTTCAGAGCAAGAACGGGCATTCTGGAATCAGACGAACGACAGTTTCAAATGTCTGCGACTACTACAGTGATTATGTTAAAGAGTTGAACCTGGATCATAGTATGATGTCAAATGCTTGCGTTACAAGTGTTCGACCTCTGGAGGTTGATGTGGTTAGCAACCAGGATGTGTCTGTGGAAGAGAAACAGCCATCATCGAACAGTGATCATTGTCTTGGATTCTGTGACTTGTCAAGTACTGTTTCCTGGGCTGATTTGGAAGAACAACTCTTCATGCGATTGCAGGAAGAAAGTAGCTCTTCATCTTCCTGTACACATTCAGAATTGTCGTCGTCTGGTTCGTGCACCCCATGTGAGCCCCTGTCACTAGTTTCTCCTGATGAGAGAGAACACATTCCTGCAACTCCCAAGCTTTGGTGTGTTGAAGGACTCAAGAAACAAGAAAATGGGACTTTTGTACCTTTTACCGTGCAGGCCAGGAATGTGGTCCTTGCTTGTGGTGTCAGCAATTGCCCAAACCGTCTGGAGGTCCCGGGGGAGGATTTACACTTTGTGAGGCACAATTTGAACAATGTTTCATCACTCTTAGACAGCGTTAAATCTCCAGTCCGCCCCATCCTGGTGGTTGGTGCAGGCCTTTCTGCGGCTGATGTAATCAATTTGACTCTCTCCAAAGGCATTCCTGTTTGCCATGTGTTCCGTCGAGATGCGCGAGACCCCAAGCTGATATTTTCAAAGTTAGCGCCATCCGTGTATCCAGAGTATCAATCTGTCTTCTCCCTCATGAAGGGTGAGACAGTGTCTTCTTTGTACAAGTCGTTTCCACTTCACACTATTCAAAGTTTTGAGGAAAATGGACTGTGTGTTCTCCAGGACAAACAGAATCCCCAGATGACAACTACAGTCAAAGTATCCAATGCCTTTGTCCTTATTGGGAGTACAGCAGATCTTAGTTTCCTTTCGGAGACAATCCCTCCCCTAGGAGCCACAGAGGGAGCGAGGATCAGCCCAAAGAAGAATCCACTGGAAATCGACCGTTACACTTTTGAAAGTCTTGCTCATGACGGTTTGTTTGGCATGGGTCCTCTTGTTGGTGACAACTTTGTTCGTTTTGCTCTTGGTGGAGCTCTGGGGATCACAAGCAAACTATGGAAAGAAAAAATGGCCAACAGTGTTACCTAATAAGCAGGATATTCTAATTGTGTTTTGTGACGTCAAGCAATTGCAATCTTTTTTTTGTTTTTGAGTTGTGTGGGTACATTCCACTTGTCCATACAGTGAGTGGACCTGTGTTTTACTGTACAATAGACGACCTGTTTGCATTACCTGTAACAGATTCAGTGTCCTATATGCGACATTAAATGTTGAATATGTACATACATATGTATATTGTA
>CAUJGJ010000258.1:2736100-2743600 GCA_963170055.1 Halisarca cf. caerulea | reverse complement strand
GCACCAGTACCGGTACCACAGTGTGCATCGACCAATGCATGGGCCCATAGTAGCACCAGTACCGGTACCACAGCGTACATTGTTTTATTTGTGAAAGCTCTTGGGTATATTCATGTGGAGCCAGCATGAGTCCCTACCACATTATAATGTAATATACAGTAGAACCGCGTCAGTAAGAACACTGTTAATGAGTAATACCTGGTTAGGAAGTACAAGGATATGATACCCCAGCTTATAACCCATAATACTAATCTATATGGTTAGCAAGTACTACTGATAGTGAGTAGCAATTTGTAGGGTCCCCAGGTGTACTCACTAACGAGGTTTGACTGTATGTGCATCACACTGTGTCCTGCACTGTGTCTTGATGAAGTATGTGTTATCACTACTGCCTACAGGGTGAATCTACCAAAGGAAATCATGTCCTTTCCAAACTTCCCCTTCGACCCAACTCCGCCCAGTTTCATACACCACACTCACGTTCTTTCTCACCTTGAAGACTTTGCCCGTCACTTCAGCTTGTACCAGCACATACAGTTTAAAAGAGAAGTTGTTGAAGTCTCACCAGTTGAGGCTGGCAACCCTTGGACTAAATGGTTGGTTGTGAGTGAGGAACCGGAGGAGCCTTTGGAAGGAGGCACAGACAGTGAACAGGAGCACAAGAGTACTAGCAAGCAGAATGGTGGTCCAAGCCACTCATGCAAGGGAAGAATAGAAGGAGTATTTGATGCAGTTTTGGTCTGCAATGGGTGAGAGTAATTCATATGATGTATTTTGTCCCATCCTTAGCTGCTAGCTATATCATAGCTGCTAGCTGTATCTTAGCTGCTAGCTGTATCTTAGCTGCTAGCTATATATTAGCTGCTAGCTGTATCTTAGCTGCTAGCTGTATCTTCGCTCATTATATTTTGCACAGACACTACTACCGGCCGAACCTGTCAAGTGCACCCGACCTGTCATTGTTCAAAGGTAGGGTCTCTCACAGCTGTGCCTACCGTGATCCCATCTTGTATAGAGGAGAGAATGTGCTGCTGGTCGGGACGGGACCATCCGGACGAGACATTGTGATTGATGTTGCGACAGAAGCCAAACACATCTACCTCTCATCCAAACGTCCACCACTACCTTCTAAACTACCCTCCAATGTCACTCAAGTAGCCAAGTTACATCAAGTCACAAGGGAGGGTGTTGAGATGGCCGATGGTAGAGTTCTTGATGTTGATTCAATTCTTCTTTGCACTGGATATGAGTACGACTTTCCCTTTTTGAGCCCAGCCTCTGAAATCACACTCGGCAACAACCGGATACACAAGCTATACAAACACACCTTCAATGTTAGCTACCCCTCTATGGCTTTCATCGGGATTTGCACAACTGCCCTTCCTTGGCCCATGTTCCATCAGCAGGTGGAATGGATACTGAGCGTGTGGTTTGGTGATAGGTCTCTCCCGCCCCGCAAAGAAATGGAAGAGGCTTCCGATAAGGATCACCAATGGAGGGTATCCTGCGGTCTGAAACCTCACTTCATGGGACCACACCAGTGGGCGTTTCGGGACGAGTTGATGCACATGAGTGGTCTGAACACAGCCACGCTCCTGGAGGGGGGATTCGGAGTCTTCTGGAGAAAGTCTTCGCAGAGGGAGCTCTATGACGCAGTGGCGGTGGAGAGATCCAACAATCTCATGTCTTACAAAAACAAAACCTATAAATTTGACAATGGAAAATGGAAGGAAGTGGCAGTTTAAAATTAACAGAAGATATTTATTTTGTTAACAGTTTATTGTTTATTTATTGTTGTTGTAAATGAACTGAAAGTGCACAGATAATATATTATGAGTGTTCTATTTATAGGTGATCGATCATTATGTTCTACGTATATTATGCAGTTTTCAAGTTTAATATTATATGAAAGCAGCTTTCATACACGCGCGTGTGCACACACACACACACACACACACACATACACACACACACACACAATAGTACATACATATACACATTGAGATTCTAGACAGCATTCGCATGAGATAATTAGACCAGTCCACTAAATAGAACAGACAAAATTTCACATCAAATGGAATGTTAACTGTCAATAAAAGTGACAAAATTAAAATCGATCATGATATGAAGATTGTGTTTTCTCTGTCAGTGTTTTCTTCTATATCTGTAATGAATAATGAGGACAGACGGGGTATAGCCACACATGCAGAAGCAATTTAACACTGGGCTGACACACATGGGTAAATGACAAGATGGCTGACACACATGGGCACATAACAAGACGGCTGACACGCATGGGCAATAACAAGATGGCTGACACACATGGGTAAATAACAAGATGGCTGACACACATGGGCACATAACAAGATGGCTGACACGCATGGGTAAATAACAAGATGGCTGACACACATGGGTAAATGACAAGATGGCTGACACACGTGGGTAAATAACAAGACGGCTGACACACATGGGCACATAACAAGATGGCTGACACACATGGGCACATAGCAAGATGGCTGACACACATGGTCACATAACAAGATGGCTGACACACATGGGCACATAGCAAGATGGCTGACACACATGGGCACATAACAAGATGGCTGACACACATGAGCACATAATAAGACGGCTGATACACTCACTCGTACGGACAAAGATGTAGTCAGAAGAACACACTGCTAGGAAGTGGCTCAATAGGCTGAGGCTAACAATGTTCACTCACCGCTTTTTGGACTTGAATTTCCCAGGAACTTTCCTTTTGGCTGCTTTGGCATCACTAGTGCTCCTAAAGACCAAACAAAGTGCTGACAACATGAATGACTTTCATACACAGTGCAAGCATCGTCCACACAAACACTATCTATAGATATTGAATGCGTCAAGCACATGCACAAAGACTGAGATACAACACACAGTACAGACTCACAGTAAAGTGCACACTACATGGACACTCACTACAGAGGTTGAGTACACACAGCACCAGTACACAATGTATACAGACTGAGAGTACGTGCAAGTACGTATACCTGTACTGTCTGTACACAGCACAGAACACAGTCCAAGACAGACAAGGCTGCACAGTACAGAACACACAGTACAGAACAGAGTACGGAACACAGTCCAAGACAGACAAGGCAGCACAGTACAGAACACACAGTACAGAACACAGTACGGAACACAGTCCAAGACAGACAAGGCAGCACAGTACAGAACACACAGTACAGAACACAGTACGGAACACAGTCCAAGACAGACAAGGCTACACAGTACAGAACACAGTACGGAACACAGTCCAAGACAGATAGACAGACAGATAGACAAGGCAGCACAGTACAGAACACAGTACAGAAGCTGATGACACACAAAATCTGTACCTTCTGAACTCTCTCAGAGCTTTCTTACTGGTGTCTGTGAGTTCACGATCAAATGTGCGAATAACCGACTTGGATTGGACCTTCCCTGTGTCAACAATGAGATGAATATGAACATAAGAACATGAGAACATGAGAACATGACAATATGAGAAATGCAAATGACAAGAAAAGATGATGTCCCACATGGTAAGCATGGCACACACCTTTGCGTTTCCCTCCACTTTTGTCTGGTGTTTCTGCATAAGCTCTCATTCTCTTTCGCTTGCGATCTCGTTTGGCCACTCTAGCAGTATATTCCTGTTCCTTGTCACCTTCCTTCTTCTGGATAAATAGAGACAGAACTAGCACATTCTGTACAGTTAGAGGGAATGATCTTCCGTGATCACGGAAAACGGATGGAAAACACGGAATTAGCAGTGTGAAACGGAATTGTTGTTTCCAAATGAAATTGTGAATCTTTTAGTTAGATGTGACAATTTTTAGTAGCAACCTCTAATTAACCACTCAATCAATTAATCAATTCCAATCAATCAAGACCATTCAAAGTACACAACAATACCTTCTAAATGGCACTACAAAGGCTTCAAGGATGCTAAGAATTGTAATCCAGTGGTGACATGGAGCACAGATTTAACTAGTTTGTACATTTTGGCCCACATATTCATGCATCGTCTAGCTTTATGATTTAGTGGTGCCTTTTGTGATAGACTATTTACCTCAAATCATGTGATAAAAGTCAAAAATCATGCTAACCTTGCTAATGTGATGGTTGATATCAGGTAGAGAAGCGGGATTATGAAACGGAATCAAGAAATTCTGAAACGGAATTTTGTATTATTTGAATCCAAACCCGAAGTGGAATCATGCATTCTTTGAAACGGAAAATCATTCCCTCTATATACAGATATACCGTTACTGTGAATGTATACCTACATGTGCGTGTGTGTGTGTGTGTGTTCCCGTGTGTGTGTGTGGTGTGTGGTGTGTGTGTGTGTGTGTGTGTGTGTGTGTGTGTGTGTGTGTGTGTGTGTTCCCGTGTGTGTGTGTGTATGTGTGTGAGTGTGTGTGTGTGTGTGTGTGTGTGTGTGTGTGTCCTGTGTGGATACAAGACTACATACCCACAGCCCACAGTCTACTTACTGTGGGTTTCCCTTTTTTCCGAGACTCCTTGTCTTTTACAACTACAAGTGAAGGAAAGAGTACTCCAGTCAACATAGAGTAGAGTGCATTGCAGCATGTACAAAATGCACGTATCTCAAAACTTTAACCACGAATGCAGAAATTTTAACTTCAAGAAAATGGCTACTTCCTTTGAAGTTAAACCGAGCCTAATCCAGCCAGCTGTGACCCATGTTTTTATGCTGTCAGCGCTTATGTATGAATGTGGGTTGCAGCTGGCTGGACTAAACTGAGCCATAACAAGAGACCTCAAGTTGAGTACAAAGACATTTGGGATGTTGAAATCAGCGACAATCTTCAATACCAAAGCAAAGGGTAATCCTCACACATTCACCCATCAATAATGGGCCAACTTCCTTGCTGGCAACAGTGACAGTGCTGACCGTGCTAAATGTCCACTGGGATTGAGTAAATTGCCTTTGCCTGTTGCCTTTCTACCTGGCATTCCCCTATACTGGCCAAGATTCTCTGGCCCCAACCATTAATTTACCATACAAACTGCCCTCTACATCCAGCAACCTGCTAGTCCAGCATGGTTTTCACTCCCCAACAGGTGCCAGATTATACAGATTCCACTGTAATCCTAAATGCTTAAATAGTTTGCAAACTGCTCACATGGCAAGGGGAACTGACCACTGAGGGACAGGATTCTTTTCTCAGATAAAATTGGATTCCATGTTATGAGCAAGAGCAAGTTAAAACCCTCACTCCCGGTAAAACCTAGTCAACTCATTGTCAAGCTGGTGCTTCCTATGGGTATACATGGGAATCTGCATTAAGGTGGACCAAAGAGTATCCCGATTCTCCAGAGTTGCCCAATATGTCATTCATATGTGTATGAGAATTTGGGACCATAACCTAATTAATGTCTAGTTTTAATTATAATTATGCATGAGTCAATGGCCAGATTTTTGAAGTGTCCTGAATAGTAAGCTCACTGCATACCAAGTACATATAAAGCCTGTCGCAATACCTCTGAATAAAAGAAAATTCCATACATCCAAGTCACAGACATTCAAACCCATGCTCTCATCAAAAAAAAAAAAAAAAAAAGAGGTCCCCTCAATACGGGGAGAGGGAGTATAGTACTGCATTCTCAAGGATGTTGAGAAGAGAGCTAAGGAGTGGGAGACCAGCTGCGAGACCCAAAGCTCCCCCCATACGGTTCTTTGTACAGGGGTATTGCAACTGACCACTGAGGGACGGGATTTTTTTTTCAGATAAAATCCGATAAATCCGTGTCAGGGTCGAGAAACGAACCCCATTACCTCAGCACCGAAGCCAAGTCACCTAACCGCTACGCCATCAGGGACCTTCTGAACATGGACTATTAAAAGTGCCATTTATAGTTGTGCTGCTAGCATAGGTTCAATAGAAAAAAAAAAGTAAAAACTGTGTCAGAGAGGGAATCGAACCCTTGCCCTTAAGCATGAAGTGCCTGTGACTTCCCTGCTAGGCCATTAGTGGCCTGCTGGGTGTGTGATACTGAAAGTGATATTTAAAGTTCAGTAATTTTCTTTGCATACTATTATGCATTACATTGTATTATGTGGACATATATTGCCTCAGAAATGATAGTAGGCAAGTCCCTGCTGTACACCACTCAATATACGATCCTTTCTCTGTCTCTCACAGGATCATGGCCCTTACTACTAACCAAAACCACTACAGAAACTACCAAGAGAGCTTGTTCTAACCAGCCTGTCATCTTGTCCTACTTGCAACATAGTATCAGGGGTCAAATTGTTGGATGGGGGGAGGGGGGACCTTCACGTCTGTATATACATATGCAGAGGGTTTTCTTCCAGGATAGAGGTCAAGTGGGGGTAATTGCAAAGTATAGTGATGTAATGGGGGGGGGAATTATATATATATATACATATATATATATATATATATATATATATATATATATATATATATATATATATATATATATATATATATTAATCAACAATGTCACACATGATCTACACAAAGAGAACAGGAACAAAAAAGAAAGAAAGGAAAGTATAATAAGCCACAAGAACAAAAAAAAGGAAAAGAAATGACTAATATACACACATAATCACGTACAACAGTCAAACAGAACTACAACCTAAAATGGAAACAGAATTAAAACGCTGGATACAAACACTGATCTTCTGGCAAAGTTTGAGGTATGATTATACTATATAATCATAGCAGTCTACGCTAGGGGGGTGGGTGTGCACTCCCCCAAGGATAGATTTAGCTGTTAGCCCTCATAATGTGATATCTGAGACCGTTTTAGGCCACTTGAAGCGGTTTCTGAATGCAATACACAGATCACTCTGTTGCAATTGTGCATGTGTACGACATCTGGGATAAATTTTGGGGGCAGGGGCGAAATACCCCCTGTGCCTCCCCCCCCCCCCTAAAAGAAACCCTGTATGTACGCACACACTCGTGCCACAAGCATGCATGTGTATTCAAATTTTTCCTTAGCATAATCATACTCAATTCATGACAGTGTTCATTCACAAAAATGAAGGCTGCAGATTTTTTTTTGGGGGGAGGGGCATACACAGGGTTCTTCCCTCAGATAAAGCCCAGCATCCAGTATGTATGTACCACAGGCATCCTGTACATTTGAGTGTACACTACAGCTATTCAGTACACATTACTACACTGGTAGTATAAAACTACACACACAGTATACCTGGTGGGAGGGATGAAGATGGGGAAGGGGCGTGTCCGTTGGTTTCCTTGGCGATCCAGGCGCGGGCTGGCCGGCTGAATATTTCTTTCTCGTGGTCGATCATGTTCTGAGCCTTACTGATCTCCATCTCTGACAGCCGCATCTGGTCAACCCAACACAGGAGAGGAAAACATGTGTGTGTTCTTACACAGAGACAAGTGTAGAGGGTATTACATCCACTACACCACACAGTACACCACACACACATATACAAATTACATATCA
>CAUJGJ010000258.1:2708600-2733600 GCA_963170055.1 Halisarca cf. caerulea | reverse complement strand
ACTAACCAGGTACTTACTATCCAGTGCTCACTAACCCAGGTACTTATTATCCAGTACTCACTAACCCAGGTACTTACTATCCAGTACTCACTAACCCAGGTACTTACGTACTAACAGAGTTTGACTGCATGTATGTGCAGACTCCCAACTCGGACCACCTTGGGACCAAGTGGTCTCTGTACACAGGTACATTCTGACACTGTGGGCAACACTTGGATGGAACAAATGGCTGGTTCAGATAGTGTGGCTGATGTGCAGAGGTTCAGAGAGGAGGATTGGAAAGGTCTCACTGCAAACAAGTGTATTCTGTCCGGCTGTCCATTGGCCATAGTACAGTGAACTGTGTGGGGTCCCAACTTCCCTTTGGGCTCAGATTTGCAACAATTTCAAATTCATAACACTCTACATCTGTCCTGGGCTATGGAACTTGGTTAGTAAGTACCTAGAATAGTATATACTCCAGGATAGTAAGTACTCCTTGCTTTCTCCCTACCTCATGTACAGTACTGAAAACAACACTGACAGTAAGTACTCCTTGCATTCTCCCTACCTCATGTACTGTACTGAAAACAACACTGACAGTAAGTACTCCTGATACATAAGGACAGCACATATGTATTCATTGGGCCACTACTGAACCAGTTCAAATGTAACACAAGCACATACGTACAATGACACTGCAAGTTACATACTCACCTGTGATTACAGCTGGACGACTGTCCTCCATTTTCTGTCGTATTCTGACAAATTCCTGCTGTAGGTTGTCAGCGACGTCAATGTTGGAGTCAACAAAGAGCTTCACTGGTTTGTTGAGACTCAGTCGAACCAGTTCCTGCACCTGAGGTCAGGACAGATCAGCACAAATCCCTTGTGACTTGCATACACACAAAGTTAATGTTGACTAAATGCCACATCTGTGTGTATCACATACACACATGCACGCACACACGCAAGCACACACACATACATGTACAACCACACACACACACACGCACACACACACACAAGCTTACATTATCAGTCATTGTAGCTGAAAAGAGCATTGTTTGTCTGGTCTGGGGACAAAGTTTGATAATTTCATTCATTTGTTCCATGAAATGTTCATCAAGCATTCTGGGAGGGAGAAACCAAACAGAAATCACATTTAAATAGATAAACACACACACACACACAAACAAAATATGAAACTTAAATGTGTGTATGTGTGTGTGCGTGCGTGAGTGTGTGTGCGTGAGTGTGTGTGTGTGTGTGTGTGTGTGTGTGTGTGTGTGTGTGTGTGTGTGTGTGTGTGTGTGTGTGTGTGTGTGTGTGTGTGTGTGTGTGTGTGTGTGTGTGTGTGTGTGTGTGCGTGTGCATTACATACGTATTTGCACATGTGATATCCCTGTCTCTCACCGATCTGCCTCATCCAGTATGAGTATCTCAACGGTCTGCAGGTTGAACGTTGGTGCATTCAGTAAGTGGTCCACCAGTCGACCGGGAGTGGCTATGATCACATCCGGCTGATTCCTCAGTGCAGCCTCTTGACTCTTGCTATCCAACCCCCCTAGGGTGGGGTAACACAAACATGGGGTGCAAACATACATACTCAAATTTGTAGAGACAACAGATGCAAACAAAAATAAGCTAGGGTAGCATTCTCACCTGTTGCCAAACAAAACTCAACTTTGGTGAACTTGGCCAGGCTTTTAGCGACTGAATGAATCTGGACAGGGCACGCAAATGAGCACAGTCAGTAAGTACACAGAGCACACATCTTCCGTGTGCAGTGCAGTTTATACGTATGTGGTTACAAACAATGAAGCCACTTGAGCAAATCAGCCATGCAAGTTATAAAAGCCTCCCCCCCTCCAAAGAAAAAATCTGTACAAACTCCTCCCACCCCAGGAAACAGTTTTACCAGTATTTTCGCATCTCAGGACATATGTATGTATATCTCCACATCTCCATATACAGTATGTATATTTGTATATTTCCACATCTCAAGATATACATATGTACATTCTATCTACATAACCATATACATGTATGCATGCTGGTGCTCTGATCAGTGTACACACAGTATGTACCTGAATGGCCAGCTCTCTCGTCGGCACAAGCACCATCACTCTAGTGCACCTCGCTCCCCCTGGACGATACAGCAGCCTCTCCAATACTGGTAGCATGTACGCTGCCGTCTTACCTGGTGGTAGATCAGGGACAAGCAGTAAGTGAAACCCCTCTAGCCCGACACTCAATGGGGCTTGGAAAAAGTGTTGGATTAGAGAGAATGTAGAGATAGAGGTTGCAATGCACGGGATATACGTGTGTGTGTGTGTGTGTGTGTGTGTGTGTGTGTGTGTGTGTGTGTGTGTGTGTGTGTGTGCTGCAGTTATAGCCCATATGTACACATGAATTCAGGATAGAATACAATACACATACAGTATATCAATATGGCCGATATTTTGCTTGGACAAGCTAGACTAGCTCACCTGTACCAGTAGCTGCACATGCACAAATGTCTCTTCCCATCAGAGCAATTGGAATGGTCCTGGACTGGACGGGTGTTGGTGACACATAGCCAATCTGGTTCACAGCCTGCGCGAAGGCCAAAATAGGTCAGTGTTTCTTTCAGCCAAAGAAGTAAATGAGGATGATCGAACCCTACTCAAACACACACACACACTGTCTCACAGAAGCAATTTCCAACATGGTTTTTGATTCCATTTGTATGGTATTCTGATTACTAAGAATATGACAACACGAGGACATGGATATACACTTGTAGTGTTCAGGACTAACATGTCTGGGCTATGTCTGTGGTTGAGGCTGGAAGAAATCAAATTCAGAAAAGGCCAAAATTCAAACAGGATGAGGGACCATGCGTTTGGAACACTATAGTAAAAATGCATGTACACACACACACACACACACACACACACACTCACACTCACTCACACAAACACACTCACACGAAGCAGAGGACGAGAGAGGTTCATATCAGTAAAGGAAATGTCAGTCTCCACTTCCGGTGCATGGTCGAAGAAGCTGCGTTTCTTCTCTTCCTTTGATAATGAGATTAGGAAGAGAGAAGTGAGTGAGAATGAAACATACTGTATGTATACATACTTGTGTGTGTGTGTGTGTGTGTGAGTGTGCATGTACGTGCACACATGTGTGCATACATGTGTGTGTGTGTGTGTGTGTGTGTGTGTGTGTGTGTGTGTTTGTGTGCTATGTACCTATAGACAGAAATACACAAACCCACATTGGCTTCTTCCTCATCATCAGAGCTCTGAACATAACTGTTTTCATCACTTTCATGACCATTGTCTCTGTCACCATCATCACTTCCTACATCATCATCACTACTATCACCCTCTCCACTTTCACTACTATCACCCTCTCCACTATCACTAACTCCTTCGTCGATATCTTTGGCTGACATAAACTCTTCATTGCTATCATTATCTTCACTGTCAGCATCTTCCTTCGAATCCTGAGCTACAATTTCAGTTTTTTCTTTCTTGTTTTTGACAACATGTTTGAGGGTGGAATCCATTCCCTGAAAGTCAGTGCAAAGCAATATATAGAGGCAAGATGGAGAGCCAAGTTCAAGAGGAAGTGGAAGTTGGAATGGAGGTTTAAGAGGAATTTGAAATGGAGGTCGAAATGACAAGTTGGAGTGAAACTGATGGTAAATCTACGTTTTAACAGTGAAAAGAAAATTTCAATAAAGACAGTGCGTGCCTTCCTGTATGAGGTTACTACTGAAAGAGGGAGGGAGGAAGGAGAGGGAAGGAGGGAGAGGGGGAGGGAGGGAGAAGAAGAGGGAGGGAGAGAGGTAAAATAGCACAGTGATAGCGCTTGCTCACCTTCCGCTTTCTGTTTTCTCTGAACTTCAATATCTTCAGTTCTAGACCACTACCTCTGCTCCCCTGCATGCAGCAAACATTGTAATGAACCACTGTCAGTAAACTAAATGCTGGTAAGTGTGCAGGACAGCTCCAAGAAAGCCCACCTCTGTCCATGAATGGGTGTGTGCATGCATGCATGTATGTGTGCATGCATGTATGTGTGGGTGTGTGCAGGTGTGTGGAGTATGCACAAATAAACATGTAAAACGTAAATGAGCTTCAACCTTTGCCAACAGTTGACTCTGTATGGTCTCCTTCAAGTCCCACAGTGGCGCCATTTCCAGGGAACTGTCTCCAACCGAAAATGAGAATGATTCATTCAGCATTAACTCAGATGCAGGTACCCTCTCGCTCTTCTTTTTCTTCTTTCTTCTTGATTTCGAACTCTGCTTCTATGGTAGATAGTAAAGGGAGTGACAGGTGGTAGGCTAACAAATCTGGAGTGCAAGGGTACATGTACATGCTGTAGCAAACCACTAATTATAAACAGAATAATCATAACAGAGCGTTTAAAAGGTACAAAAAGAGTATCATAGTATGCGGTATAAATGATAGCAGAACTACTGACGTCTTCTTCGTTTTCGGATTCATCTGACTCCTCTATAGGTACGAAATCGTCGTCATCGATCGTACCAATGAGATCCATGGCTGCAGCCATTTTTAAGTCACGTGCTTGATGAGGTCTGTCAAGACAGCTCCCGACCGAGGAACATTCTGAGAACAAGGCAGAGTTTGTGGGTTCTAAGCTTGTAAGAGAACACGTAAAGGTTTAAACTAGCTACCATGTCGAATAGCAATAAATTAAGTGACGAAGATCCGGAGGTGCCCATTCCTCATGCGACAGTGGAAATGTACTGGCACTGTGAGAAGAAAGGTGCTCAGATGGGGTCCTTGGTAACCATGGCTTTGGCGCCCTTGGTAGTTGCCTATAGGGGAGGAAGAGGAAGAGAACTTCTGATGAGAACTGGTCGAGCTACAGCAATAGGGGCGGTGAGCGTCTTTTTAAATAATTATGTTGTGTTCCTTATTGTTTTGCAAGAAATTTTGTAAGGTAAAGGGGGTAATTTGGAACGCGATGGTAATTTGGAACAGGTTCTGTAACTTCTACTGTGGTTAAGTTGCCCAGCCACTTTTCTTCTGCCAAACTCCCACTTCATGTAGACAATGCAGACGAGAAGTAATGGATGTAGCTTGTGGTTGATACTGCTTTTGGCCTAACTGCTCCAAATTACCCGCTGTTCCAACTTACCTTATCTTTGCTTTTTACGAAGGTATGATATACTCACTGTATAGCTTAGTGTAGAGCATGGTGGGATTTGGATGTCCAAATTGCACTGTTGTGAGGCCTAGCTGTTCAGCCATCATGCATAGAGTATGTTATCAGTGAGTGTCTTTCATCATGTGTTTCTGTTTCTTTACAGTTTCTCGTTGGACCATTGTTGGGGATGAGCATGTGTTTTGCTAAGCTTCACAATGCGGAGCCAATAGCCATTTACGACAGAGCCTATCGTTTAAGATTCAACAAGGGCCAAGTCAGGACTGACATATTCAGTGGTGCTGTGGGCTTGGTGGGTGCGGGAATGGGTGCTGCACTCATGAGACCACCACTGACGGGTGGGCTGTATGGTGCTGCCTTTGGCATTGGCCTCGGTACTATTGTACATGTTCTGACAAAGCACAAGGAGACGTCATGAGATGATCTCCGCCACCTTCTGCTGTTATGGACAGACCATTTTCTAGTGAAAGCTTTGCTTTATTTACTAATCTTACGAAGGCAATCCAATATAAGAGTTTTAAAGATGTTTTAGTACAACTGACAGAACATTAATTTTCTATTAATTTGCAGCCCTTTTGTTATCACCACCATTCATTTTTAGAATTTGTTCAAGCATACACTTTGTCTGTAGGAAATAATTGGAATGTGTGTTGCCAAAGATTAGATCAATTCTGTGTAAATATATAGACCTATTTATCTGTTGCTTATATGCACAGCAGTACACAGCAGAGAATGGGCTTCAAAGCTGTTGTACAGTATGTAATGATGCACACAGTACTTCACTCACAGACCATGCACACAGTACTTCACTCACAGACCATGCACACAGTACTTCACTCACAGACCATGCACACAGTACTCCACTCGCAGACCATGCACACAGTACTTCACTCACAGACCATGCACACAGTACTTCACTCGCAGACCATGCACACAGTACTTCACTCGCAGACCTAGCACACAGTACTTCCGTCACTCGCAGACCATGCACACAGTACTTCCTTCACTTGCAGACCATGCACACAGTACTTCACTCGCAGACCATGCACACAGTACTTCACTTGCAGACCATGCACACAGTACTTCACTCACAGACCATGCACACAGTACTTCACTCGCAGACCATGCACACAGTACTTCCTTCACTTGCAGACCATGCACACAGTACTTCACTCGCAGACCATGCACACAGTACTTCACTTGCAGACCTTGCAGACCATGCACACAGTACTTCACTCACAGACCATGCACACAGTACTTCACTCGCAGACCATGCACACAGTACTTCCTTCACTCGCAGACCATACACACAGTACTTCACTTGCAGACCATGCCATGGTTGTTAGTGCAATGAGACCTTGTGTTGGCATTTGACATGGGAAACACTGGAATGAAGTCTGGCGGTTGCAATTGGTAAAAATGAAATGTTTTCCATGCATGGAGATGACTAAGTTACCTAAGGGATTCTAGATTATCAAGGGATCACTTTATAATTAGACATTGTAGATTTAAACATAGTCACTCTAAACTACAATTATAACGTAGTTCAGAGTATCGATGATTTAAAGGATGTTCTCTGTATAACCAATGTGTCCACACTGATGCAGTTTCCACCATTCACTGTCACCAGTTGATACATAACTGAATGAATCAAATAACAAATGTCAAAATTCACTTGTGCATAACTTACAAATAATTAACAATCAATCAGGAGCACATGCACATAAGTATACACTCATATATACAGTAAATTATGATTAATATGTACAAGAATGGTGGGAGTCCTAGTGCAGTAACACATGCATGTGTCCACTTGAGGGGATTCCCCTCACATGCACCAATCACATGGGGAATTCCCCTCATTCACAAAGGCTTCTCTAGTGCCTTCTTCAGCAATTCCTCCAGTGCTTTATTGTCTGCTTCGTAGTCATACTCTGCAAACCGATCACGCACTTCTTTGCGCACCTGCATGCAGTGAACATGGGAAAATGTACTTACGTACATACATATATACAAGTGAACACTACTACTATCTGCACACATTGTCCAAAGCAGCTGTTGTCAGTATTTATACGTACTACTAGTCTGTGCACTATGCATGACATACAAGAACACACACACACACACACACACACACACACACACACACACACACACACATGTGCACGCACACATACACACACACATACGTACACACACGCATACACATACGTACACACACACACACACACACACACACACACACACACACACACACACACACACACACACACACACATGTGCACGCATACATACACACACACATACGTACACACATGCATACACATACGTACGTACGTACACACACACACACACACACACACACACACACACACACACACACACACACACACACACACAGATATGTGCACGTACACACACAAAAACTACATACTCTGTGTAGCCTCTCTCTTTCATACGTATCTAACTGGTTGATGAATCCAATGTTGGGGGCTGCGATGGGACGACACAACTTCACTACTTTAAGACAGTCCCTGTATCCAAGTGACGACACTGTCATCAAGTACATTGTTGTCATGGTAACAGCACGAGATATACCAGCCATACTAAAGATGCAAGCACCAACAGAACAAGTCACATGCAATGACAGACAGACAAAATGGCTGCAAGAAGGATAGACTAACCAATGGATTAAAACAGTGCCACCCTTTGATCTACAAAGCAAAACAGAGAGAAAATGATATGTGTTCTCATTTGTACTGAGCACCTCACACAGCATCAAAGGGGCCTGCACTAACCTGCAGTCGTGAATGAACTCGATACACTCTTCAAAGAAGTCTCCACTAGTGAGGAAAGGTATACACACCTGACTACTTGCATACATACTCATACCAGCAGTAGCATGCAGCCAACATTCAATATACTAGCCGTAGCATGCAGCCAAGATTGAGTATACTAGCCGTAACATGCAGCCAACATTGAGTATATACATAATACAGACAATCTTGGAAATTAAACACTCCAAAAACGTAACATTCTCCCAAATCTGACAATCTTCAGAGATACGGACGTACCATCACTATCTCAAAGTATACAAATAGTCATTCGCTAACCCAGCAACTACTGTACTCCAACAACTCAATTTTGTTGCCCAGGGCTCGAGTGTCGGATTATCGAGGTCCCAATGTATAACAGCTACGTATGTAGACAGTGTACTATAGAGATGGCAGGATACAGAGGTTCTCCTGTGAGGATCAGACACCTCTGGTGCTGTATTGGCTAGGTGTTATAACAGGGAGGTGTTTCATGTAGTTCTGTCCTGTTTTGGAGGTCATCAAGTGGACACACTTCAGACAGGTGACTGGATTACACAGGAGACCTTTTCACCGTACAAACCACAAGACACTCCTACAAATTCTACTACAGAATCTCCCCACACAATATAAACAAGTATGCAAACATCAAGAACATGTACATAAATACATTGATGCAAAACACACACTCACATACGTACATACACTGACATACATGTAATAGTTGTATCCTGCCTTGGTGTGCTACAGCAGCCATAAAGTGCTAATTAATTGACCGAGGGCGCAACTATTATGTGTCATGGTGAAGCAAAACACTGCAAAATGTGACAATTGACAACTACTAATTAATGAGGCATGAATGGGTAGAGTTTGACAAGACCCTTGACCTGGGCTACATCGGAGTAGCAGGGCTACATCGTGGATGTAAGCCCGTGGGACTCTTTGATCCACCCAACTTTTGCCCCCACACCATGATACATACACTGACGTACACACACTGACATACATACAGCTCACTGACGTACACACACTGGCATGCATACACTGACATACACACACTGACATACACATACTGCCATGCATACACTGATATACACACACTGACATACACACACTGACATACATACACTGACATACATACACTGGCATGCATACACTGACATACACACACTGACATACATACACTGACATACATACACTGACATACATACACTGACGTACACACACTGACGTACACTGAGGTACTACACTGAAGTGCCTGCATGAGTTAATGGTGAATGTGCACACATGTCACCGTTACAAGTACTGAGTTCTGTGTAGTTCTGTGGAGTGTACAAACTCACATCTTGACTCCCGGAGTGTCTGATATCTGAACACACTTGTAGCTAAACTCCTAAAAGTGACAGTAAACACATGCCATCAATACCAAACACATGCACTTATGTACATACAAAATCATATACGCACTGCGTATGTGTTTGTAAATTTCCACTCGAAAGTGTTAACTTGTAAATCCCCCCACTGGATTAACAAACTTACTCTACCGTACATGTGTGTACACAATACATGTGTACGTACATATTAACACCGTAAACACAAACACCAGCACACAAACAATAAACATAAACATTTGTAAACAAAAACGTCAGCAAATATGTATGTATATGCGCAAGTTGAAAAACTGGTAACTACACAAGTGCCATTTTTTGTGTGGGTAACGTATACAGAACATGCATACATACTAGGGCAGAGTGGCTCACAGATGCCTGAACACAGGCACATACACACACTCATACATACATACATATATGTACATACGTGCGTACATATATGTACATACGTGCGTACATACATACATATATGTGCATACGTACATACCTTAAATACTGGCTTGGCCTCATCGTGTACAGAGAGTATGTGAGTGATGTTGTTCTCCTGAAGCACTGTCAAACTGTCTGTGATGTGGGAACATGCGTACATACAGTGAATACGTATACACATGTACAGTAGAGAAAGCACATATACGTACATCATACATACGTACTTGATAAAGATACGCATACGTATATGAACGTATATGTACACAAACAGATATGTATATATGTATGTACATGTATACGTACGTACATGTGTGTATAACGCGGGGAAAGTAAGAACAGCATGGAAACTTGGAAAGAGCACCATTTGTAATCTAGTCCATAACATTTACGTACTTCACCAGTGCCGTGGTAGCTCGCCACACCTGGGCCTCAACATTCCAGCATTTTTTTGAACCACTTCAAACAAAGTTTCCCAAAAGTCTCAGGTTCCCTCCCTGTGGTCTATGCATGTACGTAGTGTACACTTCTAGTTCAGTTGTGCGGACACCGTGTACTTGTGAATGACCAAGTGCAAACAAGCATGTGAATGGTGGTAGCTGACTCATGTAACCACATGTGCGACCATATGTGTGCAAGTATATATGTACATACGTAAGTATGTAGCACCTGTGGACCTGAACTTACTTGGGGCCCTTCCGACGTACAGACCTGGTAAAACCTGGATGTGAAAGAACACAGAGATGTAAAAACAGACAGACAGGCATGTACCATCACCAGCTCTACCTCCACAGAGTAGATTGAGAAAGTTGCATTAACAGCCAAAGGGACACCAATACAAACACCACAATCGTATTCAGATACATACGTATGTACATACGAAGGTAGAGTGACAGAGTTAGAGTAGGACTAGGGGTACGTGCGTATGTTATAAGCAGCATACACACATTTGTATCATGTAGGATAAAGTGGGGTAATTTGGGGCACGGGGTAACTCAGGACGATGAGTCGAAAGCAGTGTTAACCACAACTCACACACATTGTTTCTTGTCAGTGTTGACTCCATGAATCAGGAGTTCAGTAGTAGCAAGCATGGCTAGACAGCTTAACCATAGCAAAAGTAAAGGCCCTGTCTCGAATTACCCCAGTGTACCAATTTACCCTGCTTTACCCTACAACCCACAAGAAGGAAACTAAGTATGCATAAATTCAACTCTCCATGCAAATTATTAGGACCCTGTGATTTGACCGGAGATCTCTCAGAATGCCCGAACATATGATTATGCTTACATGTTGATACATACATAAGTACTTGCTCATATGTATGTGCATACACACACAGACACACACACACACACACACACACACACACACACACACACACACACACACACACACACACACACACACACCACACCACACACAGCTCTAGTCAGCACAGCTGTGTTCCCTGTTGGACTAGTACAGTTCAACTTCTCTGTCTGCTAGAACAGTATTCTGCCCATCAAGTTTGAAGAGAAATCATACACTACAGCATATGCTTCCTCTGTCGGCAAACTACTGTACAAGCTAATGTATACCATAATGAATATTGCCTATATGGGATTCAGTAAAGACAAGACACCAAGAAGCTGAGACCATTTTATTATTTAAGGTAAAGGGGGTAATTTGGAACAGACCCTGTAACTTTTGTTGTAATTAAGTTACCCAGCCATCCTCGCCACTGCCAAACTCCCACTTCATGGAGACAATGCAGACTAGAAATAATGGATGTAGCTTGTGGTTGACACTGCTTTTGGCCTGACTGTTCCAAATTACCTGCCGTTCCAAACTTTACCCCCCTTTACCTTACTTTTGCGTGTTTACAAACACCATAAACACAACATACCTTATCCATCTGGTTACCCATTGCTAAGCCTTGGCCTCAAATGTATTTCTCAATCGAAGTAGACAGAGATCACTGTAGCTTGAAAGGCGTTCGCTTGGAAATGAGTAAGATTCGGGGTTAACCCCTACAATTGTAACTGGGCGTGGTCCACTAATGTAGGTTATCGAGTAACAAACACTAGGTGTATTCATAACAGTTATACTGTATTCAATTTGAATGATTCCATGAATTATTATGTCGTATTGTATTTTTTAAATCTTATATCATAGTACTAATGTAGGTTATCGAATTTCCTTCATCTCAAAGACAATACAATGGCAAATCTAGTCTCACGTATACCAGACCACCTGTTGGGGTGTGGTCTGGCTACACAAGACTATGGCAAATCTGTGATAAAGCAGCTTCAAAGCAATTTTAAAAGCCCAGGCCATTATTTGGTCAAATATGGTAATTCAAATAACAAATGTCAAAATTCACTTGTGCATAACTTACAAATAATTAACAATCAATCAGGAGCACATGCACATAAGTATACACTCATATATACAGTAAATTATGATTAATATGTACAAGAATGGTGGGAGTCCTAGTGCTGTAACACATGCAGTTGTTCACTTGAGGGGATTCCCCTCACATGCAACAATTCTATGGGGAATTCCCCTCATTCACGCAAAGGCTTCTCTAGTGCCTTCTTCAGCAATTCTTCCAGTGCTTTATTGTCTGCTTCGTAGTCATACTCTGCAAACCGATCACGCACCTCTTTGCGCACCTGCATGCAGTGAACATGGGAAAATGTACTTACGTACATACATACAAGTGAACGCTACTACTATCCTCACACATTATCCAAAGCAACTGTTGTCAGTATTTATACGTACTACTAGTCTGTGCACTATGCATGACATACAAGAACACACACACACAAACACACACACACACACACATACACACACATACACACACACACACACACACACACACACATGCACACACACACACACACACACACACACACACACACACACACACACACACACACACACACACATACACACACACACACACACACACAAATGAAATACGTACTGTAGGTAGCCTCTCTCTTTCATACATATGTAACTGGGTGATGAATCCATAGTTGGGGGCTGCGATGGGACGACAAAACTTCACTACTTTGAGACAGTCCCTGTATCCAAGTGACGACACTGTCATCAAGTACATTGTTGTTATGGTAACAGCACGAGATTTACCAGCCATACTAAAGATGCAAGCACCAACAGAACAAGTCACATGCAATGACAGACAGAATAAATTGGCCACAAGAAAAAAGGATAGACTAACCAATGGATCAAAACAGTGCCACCCTTTGATCTACAAAGCAAAACAGAGAGAAAATGATATGTGCTCTTACGTATTTGCACTGAGCACCTCACACAGCATCAAAGGGGCCTGCACTAACCTGCAGTTGTGAATGAAGTCAATACACTCTTCAAAGTAGTCTCCACTAGTGAGGAAAGGTATACATACATAGAGTGACACCTCTATAATCCGACATTCTCTCTAGTCCAACCGTCTTATGAGGTACAGTCACCATATCAAAATGTGTAAAGAGTCACTCTATAATCCAACAACCTCCTAATCACACACTTTTCTCAAACCACATTGAGTCTCGGATTAGAGAGGTTCACTGTACCTGATTGCTTACATACATGCGCACAACATCAGCAACTACATGCAGCCTAGTCCAGCTGGCTGGACTACATGCAGCCAAAACTGAGTATACAGTATATACAGACAAACTGAACACTTCAATAATGTAACATTATCTCAAATCTGACAATCTTCAGAGATACGTATGTATGATTGCTGTCACTTGCTAACCCAGCAACTACTGTACTCCAACAACTCAATTTTGTTGCCCAGGGCTCGAGTGTCGGATTATCGAGGTCCCACTGTATAACAGCTACGTATGTACACAGTGTACTATAGAGATGGCAGGATACAGAGGTTCCCCTGTGAGGATCAGACACCTCTGGTGCTGTATTGGCTAGGTGTTATAACAGGGAGGTGTTTCATGTAGTTCTGTCCTGTTTTGGAGGTCATCAAGTGGACACACTTCAGACAGGTGACTGGATTACACAGGAGACCTTTTCACAGTACAAACCACAAGACACTCCTACAAATTCTACTACAGAATCTCCCCACACAATATAAACAGGTATGCACATACTGTCAGCAACATATACACAAATACATTCATGTAAAAACACACTCACATACATACATATGTACATACACTGATGTACACACATGAGGTGATGGTGAATGTGCACACATGTCACCGTTACAAGTACTGAGTTCTGTGTAGTGCTGTGGAGAGTACTAACTCACATCTTGACTCCCGGAGTGTCTGATATCGGAACACACTTGTAGATAAACTCCTAAAAGTGACAGTAAACGCTAGCCATCAATACCAAACACATGCACTTACGTACATACAAATCATATGCGCACTGCGTGTGTGTTTGTAAATTTCCACTTGAAAGTGCACACACACATGTAAGGAGGTATCTTGTGTACAAGATGTGCAACACGAGAGGATTTCTGTGGGAGTCTCATTTACTTACACAAAAGTTGGCTCTCCTACAAACACGCACAGACAGCAAAACTGACATCATCCAGATTTCCTCTCTGTTTTTATCAATTACCTCCAGCATACCTCTAGTGTGAACTCGTTAATCTGCCACTGGATCAACCAGCTTACACTGTGCGTACATGTTTACACTATAAACACAAACAATAATATAGTTGCCAACTGTCCCGATTTTGCAGGACAGTCCCAGTGTTCTCCCCAGGTATCTTAATTAAGGCATGTTGGTCCAACATGCCTTCATTTCTAAAATTAAGATTGTTAATTTTGAAGGTAAAATCATGTATGCATTCATAGATTATTGAAACTTAATGTTTAGTACAAATTAAGCTAGTGCCCAAAACTGAAGCTGCGAGCAATTTGTGATGCATTGTATGTATACATATGTACGTATACGATGATGAACATATATATGCCTGTACATATGTACATATTCAACATGCTTGAAATTATTTCTGGGGAGAACACTGAGTCCCTGAAAATGCCTCTGTGTCCTCTGCTGCCCCTGAAACTACTTCTAATGTCCTGCAAAACCACTTGAGGCAAAGAAGGGGTAGTTCACTGCTAAATTCATCTTGCTGTCAAATTCACTTTTCATGGAATAGTGTCAATTCAATTGAAAATATTTGCAATTTTCCTATCATCAACAAAGCACTCTATTAACGAAAGGCAAACTACTTACTTTTGTACACAGAACGACAAGTGTCCGCAAAAACACTGAATGTCCTGCAAACTGTTCTATTCTGTCCCACAAAATCACTGACAGGGGTTAGCAACTACGTATGCAATAAGACAAACATTCACAAGTAAAAATCGGCAAAAATATGCTCAAGTTGAAAAACTGGTGATACACAAGTGCCATCAATGTATACGGACGTACTTGGATAGAGTGGCTCACAAATACCTCCACACAGATACATGTACACACATACGTACATACCTTGAAGACTGGTTTGGCCTCATCGTGTACAGAGAGTATGTGAGTGACGTTGTTCTCCTGAAGTTCTGTCACGTCAACTGTGATGTTGGAACATATGCACATATACTTAAGTACATGTAACCTTGTTAAGAAAACCTTGAGTGAACCCGTAAAAATTACAGTGGTACCTCCAAATAAAGGACACTTTGAGGACACTACCTCAGCTGATTTATTCTTTATACAAAGATTGTCCTCTTTTGGAAGATTTAAAATTTACCTAAACAAGAGGGAGGAATTATTTAGGACCTTAAGACATATCCTTTGTCGAGAGATTCGTAAAATGTGTCCATCTTTAGGAAAGTCCACTATCAGAGGTTCCACTGCAGCTCACAGATCAGTTGTTCTTATCAGGATATGATACTACATGTGTACCACTACAGCAAACCAAGTATACTACAGTATATACACCCATTCCCCATTGATACCAGCTTTGCTGGAGGGGTTACCCTTAATATATATATATATATATATATATATATATATATATATATATATATATGCATACAATATACGTACATACATGTACACATGCAGGGAATGCACATAATATTATACGTACGTACATACATCATACAGTCAGACCCCACTTATCCACACACGTCCGTTCTGGATGAAATTGTGGATAAAGTGAGGAAACTGGATAAAAGAGGGAGCAGTAGTATAGTGTACAGTAGGATTATTGCAGATTTGTTCAAATAAAAACTGTACTTCAGAAGGTGAGGGAACTGGATATCTGAGATGCAGATACGTAAGTGAGGTCTAACTGTATATATGTCATAAAAATACGCACTTATACGTATGTAAACATACAGATATGCATGTAGAGTGTACATGTATGTATACGTGTGTGGGGAACAGTAAGAACAGTATAACGTGGGGAACAGTAAGAACAGTATAACGTGGGAAACAGTAAGAACAGTATGGACACTTGGAAAGAGTGCCATTTGCAATTTTGTCCATACCATTAGCTTCACTATTGCTGTGGCAGTTCACCACATCACCCCACCTGGGCCTCTACACTCCAGCACTTTGTGAACCTCTTCAAAGTTGTGCAGACACCGTGTACTTGTGAATGCCCGAGTACACAAATCAGTACTACACACATAAGTAGTGCCAACAAGCATGTGAATGGTGGTAGCTGGCTCATGCATAACTACGTGTGTGCAAGTATGTATGTATGTTCTGCCAGTGCACCTCAACTTACTTGGGGCCCTTCCGACGTACAGACCTGGTAAAACCTGGATGTGAAAGAACACAGAGATGTACAAGCAGACAGACAGGCATGTACCATCACCAGCTCTACCTCCACAGAGTAGATTGAGTGAGTTGCATCAACAAAAAAAAGGACATTAATAAAACATTAAGGTAAAGTAGGGTGATTTGGAACACTACGGTAATTTGGAACAGGCCCTGTAACTTTCGTTGCAGTAATGTTGTTGGTAAGCATAGTGGATGTAGCTGGTGGTTTACATTGCTTTTGGCCTCACTGTTCCGAATTACCCCACTTCACCTTATCATTGTAGTCAGATACATAGGTACGTATGCATGTACGTAGGTACAGTAGTAGTACACAACATACCTTATCCATCTGGTTACCCATTGCTAAGCCTTGGTCTCAAATGTATTTCTCAATCAAAGTAGACACAGATCACTGTAGCTTGAAAGGCGTTCCGCTCTTGGAAATGAGTAAGATTCTGGGCTAATCCCTACAATTATAACTGGGCGTGGTCCACTAATGTAGGTTATCGAATTTCCTCCATCGCGAAGACAATGGCAGATCTCGAAGCTGTTTTCAGGTCTTTTTGCGCCTTCGGGTCAGGAAAGGACGGGGCTCCGTTAATGGACAATGCAAAATTTGCAAAATTTTTCCGAGATACCAAGTTACTAGACAAAAAGCTGACGTCCACGGACGTCGATATAGTCTTCAACAAAGTCAAAGGGTAGGTAGCTTATCTGCCCAAGGTCCTTGCTTTTTGCAGGGGGCCTGTCGGGGCTTAACCCTAACCCTTAACCCTGTGTGTTTTGTAGGGCTCCCAGGCAGACCAGCCAATCGGGCTGATGGGGCTTTTCCCACTAAACCCCTAGATGCTACCAGTATCTATGCTAAAGCTAATAATACCTATCTATCCACCATATATTATTCTTATACGAATTGTATTTTATTGGCTAACCTGGTCCTGCAGCTAGCAGCTTGTATGAGATCCAAACATTTCAGAATTACATATATATATATATATATATATATATATATATATATATATATATATATATATATAATAAAGCCCAACCTGCTTTGATTAGTCAGTTTTTTTCCATTTCTTCTCTCTCTGTTTTTTTTGTTTTATTTTGACTTATTAGTTGTCTCCATATGATTAATATATATATATATATACGTATATATATTTATATGTATACGTATTTTGGTACTGGTACATACGTATGTACTTGTAAGTGCAAAATATCGATCTGGTATGCTCAAGACTATGTATGCTTGGCCACCAGTATTGTGGTTGTAGTCAGCTCCTGTTGGTTTCGGCAGGAAAACAGAACGCAAGATCACTTTTGAACAATTTAAAGAAGGTCTGAAGCAGCTAGCGAACATCAAGTATCCCGGTGATGCCGGGGCATACAAGAAATTAGTTCAGAAAATAGAAGCATCTCAAGGTCCAAAGACTGTTGGAGCCACTGCTACTGTGAGTACTGTAGTACGTGTGTGTGTGTGTGTGTGTGTGTGTGTGTGTGTGTGTGTGTGTGTATGTGTGTGTGTGTTTTCCCACTCACTCTTCCAATCTCCACCCCCACTCCCTCTTCTTTTCTCCACCCCCACTCACTCTTCTCATCTTCTCCCCCACCCACCCTCCCTTAGCTCTCACTCATTCCGTCTGTCTCCTTCCACTTTCACAGGAAACAACACCTGCCATAGACAGACTGACTGACACGTCCAAGTATACAGGTACTCACAAGTTGAGGTTTGACGAATCTGGGAAGGGGCGCGGTCTAGCAGGAAGGGATTCATCTGTCAAAGGCAGTGGTATGGCCGCCGGCCATGTTGGAGGCATGGAAGGTTATGTGCAGGGCTACAAGCATGAAGGAACATATGACAAGAAAGTGGCCAAGTAGAGATTCCTAGTTCCCATTTGAGACTGTTTCAAATTTCGTTCTTTCCAATGCAAGTATACAAATGTCTCCAGTAGTCACCCTGTGTTTTATATGTCGGTGTACATAGCATCCATCATGTACTGTGTACTTGGGGTATAATAGACATTTTTCCTTGGCAAGTTGCTGTACTCTGTTTTCAGAAGTGTACAATTCTGAGTGTGTAAACTTGATCCTAAGTCATGCATATCTTTAAAACATACATATACTACAATATTTGTGAGATATTGTAATAAAAAAATAATAAATTCAGAATTCGATTCTACTTGATTTGTCATTAGTATCTGTAAATTTCAGGTTTAAAGGGGCCATCTTTGGGTACACCAATGTATTCAGCCTGCTTGTCTGTCAGTTTGGTCAGCTTCACACCAAGATGCTCCAAGTGGGCAGCTGCCACCTCCTCATCCAGCTGGAGGGAGTGTGTGTGTGGGAGGGGGAGGGGAGGGGAGTTATGGGCAGTGATGGAATGACAGCAACAGCAAACCACTACTAGAATATTGAGCATCAGTACGTATCGTGCACACACACACACACACACACACACACACACACACACACACACACACACACACACACACACACACACACAAACAGCAAATAGCAAGGTACGTACCTTCTTCGAAAGGGTGTGAATACCCACCGGGTACATCTCCGGCTTCGTCCACAATTCAATTTGAGCAAGCACTTGATTCGAAAAAGATGTGCTCATCACAAACACAGGATGTCCCCGCCCACACCCGAGATTCACCAACCGCCCCTCAGCCAGTAAGAGAACCCGTCTACCATTGGGCAGGGTGAAGTGGTCCACCTGGCACAACAAACCAATAACAATTGAAAATAAAACAAATGTGCACGCAAAATGATTTTTTTCAGAAAGTATAAAGCAAAATGTGCACAGATGACGGAAAACAAAGGTGAACAAATAAGCAAGCAAATTAATTTTACACAAACGATGCAAAATTGTAGCATTCATTATACAGTATATATACATACTTGCTGGAACCACAAATGCACACACACAGACACACACACACACACCACAAAACGAGACACAATCACACACAGCTCACTTGAGGCTTAATCTGACTCCTCTGGCAGTTTTTTTTCAACCACCCAACGTCAATTTCTTGGTCAAAATGGCCCATGTTGCAGAGAATAGCATTCTCCCTCATCCTCAGCATGTGCTCGGGTCTCAGGATGTGTGTTGCTCCAGTGGTGGTCACAAAGAGGTGCGCACGCTCCGCAACTTCCTCCAAAGTGGTCACTTCATAGCCTAAACAAGGCAGAAAGCCCAGCAGAATGCTGGCATTACATATTGATCTTTCTAATACATGTATATGTACTGTATGGACGAACAAGCATGTGTGGATGAACATGCAATACAGATGAAAACATACACACACACACACACACACACACACACACACACACACACACACACACACACACACACACACACACAACACACACACACACACACACACCACATATGCACACACGTGAATACACACATGTGCACAACCACACAACACACACAACACATAAGCACACACGTGAATACACACATGCACACAACCACACACAACACACACACACACACACACACACACACACAACACACACACACACACACACACCACATATGCACACACGTGAATACACACATGTGCACAACCACACAACACACACAACACATAAGCACACACGTGAATACACACATGCACACAACCACACACAACACACACACACACACACACACACACACACACACACACACACACACACACACACACCTTCCATTGCTGCTTGAAGGGCATTGATGGGATCAACCTCCGTAACAACCACACGAGCTCCAAAAGCCTTCAGAGAAGCACAGCACCCTTTGCCCACATCTCCATAACCAGCTACCACACACAGTTTCCCCGCCAGCATGATGTCCGTGGCCCTCTTTATACCATCCACCAGAGACTCACGACATCCATACAGGTTGTCAAATTTACTCTAAACAATGTAGCCAAAGAGAAATATATCTCACAGCAATGCCCATTAGAGTTTATCTGTATTTTACTATTGCCCAATACAAAACAAGAATACCAGTGATGTCTAGCCAGGCATTGCGGACCTAATCTTGTTCAGCCATTTTCAGAAACTGATGACAGTCTCTGAAAATGGCCGAGCAACATTGGGTCGTCAACACCAGCTAAGTGATGTCCAATTTGTGCAATCAATTCTATTACGCAGACATGCCCTCCACTAGGTATCACCAAGCACAACAGGATTGAAATGACAGGTGTTTGTGGGTAATCTTTTGGCTGAAAAACACTTTCCACTTTTACTTCACCTATCCATGACAGACAGATCGTACCATGCAGGTACATGAGGTGGATCGCACACTGATACTACAGTAGTACCTGTACATTGAGGACACCCATGAGGTGGATCACACATCACTAATACAGTAGAACCTGTACATTGAGGACCCCCATGAGGTGGATCACACACACATCACTAATACAGTAGAACCTGTACATTGAGGACACCCATGAGGGAGGATGCATACCAACATTATATACAGTAGAAAGTACCCTCAAGGGAAGGGAAAATAGGTACTCACTATCAGAGGTACTTACTATCCAAGGTGCTTTCAATGGTATTGCATGAGGTAGGGACAGAGCAATGAGTACTTACTATCCAGGAGTACTCACTAATCCAGGTACTTACTAACCAGGAGTACTCACTAACCCAGGTACTTACTAACCAGGAGTACTCACTAACCCAGGCACTTATTGACAGAGTTTGACTGTATATGGTGGATAGTATTAACCAAAGTGTCAGGCTACCTTGGTGACAGAATTGTTGATGATGAAGGCAGGTAACTTCAACTCATTCTTCCTGAACATGATCTGCAGAGCATTGACTCCACTTGTGGTCTGCTCCGTCACCCCTCGAATGCCTGCAGTACACACAACATGGACATGTACATGGAGTGGAATCCTCCGTCAAGAATGTTTACAATGGAGGATTCTGTATACAGTACAAACTCCTCTTGGATGGTGGCCTACGTGCGTGTGTACAGTATATATGTATGTACGTATATACAATATGTATGCATGTATGTACAGCATATATATATATATATATATATATATATATATATATATATATATATATGTATGTATGTACAGTTTGTATGTATGTACAGTTTATATGTATGTATGTACAGTATGTACAGTATACAGTGTAACCTCTCTATAATGGACATTTTGGGAGCTGAAAAAGAGTTTGTTGTACAGAGGTTTCCACTATTCTGAGGTTGTTTTATATGCATGGCAATCTATCTGGTCCCACGAAAACAGTCTGTTGTAGAGAGATTTCCGCTATTGGGGGAGTTTGTTATAAGAGGTTCCTCTGCATACATACATAAAGTAGTAAATTTCATAAGTAGCATTTTCGCTGATGGGCAGTCTGCAAAGTCTCCACACTTCATACAGTAGAAACTCCCCATTACAATCACAGGGGACACTGAAAATTCTTCACTATATCAGAAATTCATATAAACAGTTGCAAATACCAACTGATTACATTTTCAACATCAAAAGGAGGAAAGGGATCAAAGTTCATACTAGTTAGTCAAATGTACGACTCGTGAATTCACATAGCGTTATAGTTTGCTACACACCTGAAAGAAAATGAGGATACTCATTGTGGACAAGCCGTGTCAGTACAGCTCCATCATCCATTATCATGTTCAGAGGTTGGCCGTCTTGAAACACCAGCGTCTGTTTCATGCCCCAGACAAATTCCTCCTCAGTCTGTCCCTTCCACGCATACACGGCCACCCCTCGGGCAGCCAATGCTGCTACCGCGTGGTCTTGTGTTGAGAAGATGTCCGCAGCACAAAACTGAACCTTTGGTCAAAGGATAGGGATTGTCAGTGTGACCAATCTGTACATACAAGAGCTTGTCCCGCGTTCAGTGTGCAAACTCACAGCTCATCAACACAACACAAAATACACAAGAGTAGTGGATCTATTAGTACTAAACGATGAGCAATAATAGTGATGTGATGGTACAGCAGCTGGCGGATAAGACGCAGTCTCACTGGCCAGTTCACACACCCTCCATTTGTACAGGATAGCTCCCTCCCCATACAAATGGGTGTGTGTGGTCTGGTCCCGTGAGACTAGATAAGATGGAGTATGTAATTGTTGTAAGCTGCGGACAATGCTACTTGTCAGTATGGTAACGTATGCTCATGGGCAATTAACACAATACACGTATAGCTCAATTTTAGCAACAGTACGAGACATTAGCCAGTAACAACCCGTCCACAGGACAATGTGACGCGCTGCAGGACGTAGCACCGTCTATGTTAGCACACGTGCACGATTAACGTACTTGGGCTCCCAGGTCTATCAACGTCTCTACAAGAACAGCTGTTTTGAGAGACATATGCAGACACCCTGCTATTCGAGCTCCTGCCAAAGGTTTCTTTGGTCCGTATTCCCTCCTGAACTTCATCAATCCCGGCATCTCGTTCTCTGCAAGGTCCACAGCCTTTCGACCCTCAGGGGCCAATTCTATGTCGGCTTCAACGTGCAGTTATACGCGTACATTAAATACGTAAATAGACATATTGTACACTTAAAACAGAAGCTATTCATTAAATCAGATACAGCTGCAGCGCACCTATTTTGTACGGCAACTTTCTCGAGTCAGCCATTCTCACGTCGCGGTGTATCGAAATGAATAGGTAGGAGCCATCTTCGAGCTCACGTGATCAATTTCCAATAATTATTCTTAATCAAGCAATCACTAGTTCAAATTAATACCTATAAATATCTGGTTTGAAGGGGCCATCTTTGGGTACGCCAATGTATTCAGCCTGCTTGTCTGTCAGTTTGGTCAGCTTCACACCAAGATGTTCCAAGTGGGCAGCTGCTACCTCCTCATCCAGCTGCAGGGAGTGTGTGGGTGGGGGGGGGGGGGGGGGGGGGGGGGGGGGTGAGGGGGGGAAATGGGCAGTAAAAGAACAACCAACAACAAAACACTCCAGGTGAAATATGAACCTTCTTTGGGAGTACATATACTCCCAATGGATACTTCTCTGGCTTGGTCCACAGTTCAATCTGTGCAAGAACTTGGTTGGTGAAGGAGTTGCTCATGACAAAGCTGGGATGACCGGTGGCACAGCCCAGATTGACAAGACGGCCCTCAGCAAGAAGAATGATGTGCTTGCCATCAGGAAATGTGTAACGATCAACCTACAAAACAGAAGCATTTCGTCACATAAACAATTATTTTGAACACTTGAGTCAAATGACCATTTGCAGTAATACCAACTTAAGAATTCCCGGAATTTAATTAGCAACAAAAACACAGTCACGTTTGTTCACCTGGGGCTTAATTTCCACTCGCTTGCAGTTCTCTTTCAACCAGGCTGTGTTGATTTCACAGTCAAAATGGCCGATGTTGCACACTATGGCGTCATCGCGCATTGCACGCATGTGCTCCGGGCGAATGATCCCCTCACAACCGGTGGCAGTGACAAAGAGATGTGCACGTGATACAACATCCTCCAGGAGAGTGACTTCGTAGCCTGCAACACCAACAGTAGAGAAGACTCGGCACCATAACAACCTAAAAAGGCCTACGCCAACGTATTCAGCTTGCTGTCTGGGTGCCATTTATAGTAGCCCTTGGCTAACGGTTCCCCAGATAAAATAAGATTCCGATACCCTGATACCCTGAACCAGTTACAGGGCTTGTACACAAGAAGCAAAATTTGCCTTACATTGTCTCTATAATGTAATTATCGAGAAACTACAATTATTGCCTTAACACAACAAATCTCAGAGATGCATGATATGACATCGACCTTAGATACGTATGTAGATACCCACACACACACACACACACACACACACCTTCCATTGCTGCTTGAAGGGCATTGATGGGATCAACCTCCGTAACAACCACACGAGCTCCAAAAGCCTTCAGAGAAGCACAGCACCCTTTGCCCACATCTCCATAACCAGCTACCACACACAGTTTCCCCGCCAGCATGATGTCCGTGGCCCTCTTTATACCATCCACCAGAGACTCACGACATCCATACAGGTTGTCAAATTTACTCTAAACAATGTAGCCAAAGAGAAATATATCACATCTCAATGACCACTGTGCACCATAAATGTACACTTCAATGTACTGATAGCTAAAAACATACTTCAAAGGGTACACAAGATCCATACAATATTGTTTGTTATCAGAGATACGAGATACTCCAGATACTCGTTACATCAGTAAATCTGCTCTCAAAGCAAAACCCTTGGAACCAGTGTGAAAATTTAGCTTAGGAAGGCTTCCAGAGTGTGAGGTTCTACTGTACACACACACACAGACACACACACACACACACACACACAGACACAGACACAGACACACACACACACACACACACACACACACACACACACACACACACATCCATACACACACACACACACACACACACACACACAC
>CAUJGJ010000258.1:2701100-2706100 GCA_963170055.1 Halisarca cf. caerulea | reverse complement strand
CAAGAAAGAAGAGAACAAACATGAAACTCACAAGATGCCACAATCACACACAGATTTACCCCACTGGAAGTCCGTTTAACTTACCAACTTTGTAAGGTAGTTTTGTCTTCTTTGTGCTAGGTTCACTCATCTTTACCGGGAAGGGAGAAAGAGTTGAGTTATCCACAGAAGCAAGAAAGGTGAGATGTCTCCTGTGCCCTCTGAGTTGACCACGTGCAGGAAGTCACGCTACGATACTTTTACCTTTTCAGCTATAATCTAGGCTTCTGGCGGTAGGAATCTATGACGTCACCCCCTACATCACTGTAATTTTTATCGAGTTTTTTACGGTATTCTGCTTTGTCACGTGCATCATGTTCGGCGAGATTCTCAGTTCTTGGTCTCTCACTTGGACTTTTCTTCTGCTTGTAGTTGTTCTTGTCGTTGTTTATATCTATTACAGGTAAATTATTATTGTTATTATTGTTCAATTTGTTTCTTTGTAAAGGGTAAATGGAGGTATTTTGGCACACTAGAGTAATTCGGGGCAGGGCCATTACTTCTGCTATGGCTAAGCTGTCTAGCCATACTTGCTACTACTGAACTCTCAATTCGTGGAGACAACAATGACGTGTGTAAAGCTAGCTCGCGATTGACACTAGTCTCGCGTAGCCAGACCGCTTTCCCCTCCATTTTTACACGAGACTAGGTTGACACTGCTTTTGACCCACTGTCCTGAATTATTCCGCCATTCCAAATCACTCTACTTTACCTTATTTAGCTAAAATACTTTCCTTAGATCATAGTCTATGCTTAGATGATGACTTTGGCAATTAATGTAGCTTGGTAATTTTAATCATATATTTTGATACATGGTTCAATGACATGTTATTCTCCCATTTTCTCCGCCATTTGCTGCACACATCAACATGCAGCTGTTATGTTCCTCACCAGTACTTTAAGCGAATGGGTGTTCCTGGACCAGATCCCACCATGTTTGATGGCAATGTTAAGTACATCTGCTCCAAAGTAAGCCTCCTCATGTTCACAAAGTGGAATACACAAACTCACTAAATATGAGCACATTCTATGAACCATCTGTTTCATGAGTGAAGTAGCCTACCATGGATTTTTATGATGTAAGAAATGCTTTTAGTACAAGAATTATTTACAGTGCACCATGAGATTCTTGTATACCAGCTGCCATTGTACAGTTGACAAAGTCCTCATCTATTAATAGTATGTAACGTAGTCACTAAGTGTAAATACAGTTGTTTTGCTCATTTACAGGGTGCGTGTGCAGCTCAGGTTGCTCTAGCTGAAGAATATGGTCCTGTTGTTGGGTAAGTTACATGTTATAGTTTAGGATGCTATAGTTTGCTCTTCTCTTTCTCTCTCTCCAACATGTCATCATTATCATTAAATAGGTACTAAGTAGCACATAGACGTGTACAAAAGGGGGACAAGTGGGTGGAGGTGGTACTGCCATACCAAATCTAGTCCCCCTAAAAGTGGTCCAGCATGGGCACTTACGTATATCTAATACAAACTCTAGCCATTGGGGCATTAGGGTTAGGGTGGGGTTAGCTAGGGTTTAGTATTGATAACACGGTCGGAGGACAACATAGGGCAGAGGACCATTCACGGTGTGACAGTACCAACACTACTATGCACAGTTGTAGTTGGGCCTCATGATAATTATAACAGTGATGCTGTGATTAAAATGAAAACAAGTAGTTATTACGTACTATAAGTTGTATACCCGTAACGGTAACCATAGAAAAACAGTTAGTACTATCATCTTAAGAATGTGTTGTTAAGTGTACTAAGCATAGTTACTGACAATTTTATATAACAAGCAAATGTTGTTATCAATACAAAATAGACATTGTCAGGAACATTCTGGGATACATGTGTGTGCATGTGTGTGTGTGTGTGTGTGTGTGTGTGTGTGTGTGAGTGTGTGAGTGTGTGTGTGTGTGTGTGTGTGTGTGTGTGTGTGTGTGTGTGTGTGTGTGTGTGCATGTGTGTGTGTTGTGTGTGTGTGTGTGTGCGTGTGCATGTGTGTGTGTGTGTGTGTGTGTGTGTGTGTGTGTGTGTGTGTGTGTGTGTGTGTGTGTGTGTGTGTGTGTGCGTGCATGTTGTGTCTGTGTGTGTGTGTGTGTGTGTGTGTGTGTGTGTGTGTGTGTGCATCTGTGTGTGTACATGTGTGTGTGTGTATGCATGTGTGTGTGTGTGTGTGTGTGTGTGTGTGTGTGTGTGTCTGTCTGTCTGTCTGTCTGTCTGTCTGCATGGCTGTCTGGCTGGCTGTTTGTTTGTCTCCTGTCTGTCTGTCTATCCATCAGTCATTCTGCATGTCTGTCTATTTGTGTGTTTGTATCCATATGCAGTTTCATAATTCATTGTTATTATGTTTATCGAATTCAAAGTGTTTTCATTGGTAGATATTTCATTGGTATTGAGCCTCAGCTTCAAGTTTCTGACCTGGATATGATAAAAGAAATATCCATCAATCTATTTTCTACATCCTTCACTAATCGCGCTGTGAGTTCAGTGAATGCATGTTCGGTGTGGTAGCCGTTGCCACTCTAAACTTTGCAGTCAATGCTTGCAGTATGTGTATTATTTAAAATTTATTTTACTAATAGGGAACTAATATAAATATGGCTGCTGTTACTGGTGGAAAATTGGGGCTTCTCCAATCCAGAGATGACGAATGGAGAAGAGCAAGAAAAACACTCACTCCCACTTTCAGTGCTTACAAGATGAAAATGGTGAATTCATAGAGCACTCATCATCAATGAGCAGCTAGTGTACTTTACTGGTTGGAGGATTTAGCATTGATGCATGGCTGTTAATAGTTACTGTAGTTTCTCTTGACTTAGATGGAGCCTCTCATTGCCCAAAGTACAAAGCAACTTGTTGGGAAGCTATCCGAAGTAGCCAACAGTGGAAAGAGTGTGAACATGAACAAGTATGTGCATACAATGTTTCCCCAGTATACTTGGAACAGGGTGCCCCACCCTGTTTGCTTTCCTGAAAGTAATGTATTTTCCATATATAATAATTTTAGATAATATTGTAGAGCTACAGTTCTCCAATGTTAGCATTTCTCACCAATCATTTCTTGTGCATAGCTGTTTTAAATTGCTGAATTATTTCACAGTATTCAATGATTATTGCCTTATCATTCTACTTATCAGAAACGTTTCTGTGTTTGAAGCTTTCCACAGGCTATTCTCGCCGACTTTTCCACCATTTTTTATGATGTCATCGAGTAGGCATCAATACTTCATCCTGGGGGAAACACCAAGCACATGTGTGTTTGTATCTCGTTTTATTTGGGTATAGCTAATATCATATTTCACTTGACAATGTATTTATGTTCTCCATGTCGAACAAATCATGCAGCATGAGCGTCCCATACCACAGGCAGTCTGTGGATATTCACTGTACAATCTACACCTATCTTGTGCACATGTACGTACATTGTACGATGGTGCACGTATATATACAACATGTATGTGGACACATTACTGTGGAACCTCATGCAATACAGTGGAACCAGTCTATTGTGGCCACTGTGTAATGCAGCCACCTGTCTATACCAGCCACTAATTCTTCTCCGAATCAGCAGTAATGTATGGTATTCTACCTCATTAAAGCAGCCACCTGTCTATAACAGCCAAAAAATTTCACCCCAATGGTGACCGCAATAGACAGGTTCCACTGTATTTTATCATGCACAGTACGACCATTATAAGCTCGTGCAGTGAAACCCCTCTAAATCACACCCTCGGTCATCTGGAACCCTCTCTAAACTGGCTATGTTCATAGGTGTATACAGCTCACTACGTCATCCAGAAACCTATAGCAGTCAGACTGACTACCCTAAATCGGGAAATTTTCGCGACCAGTAATATTCATGATTTTCGCGAACTGACTTCACTTGCGAATTTTTTTGTTGCGAATATTCCTGCACACATTCCAAAGTATAGGTGTAGACAATGTATGGTGAGACTCACAAAATTTTTAGTCGCAAATTTTTCTGCCTACCAGATATGGCGCCGATTTGTGAAATTTACTGTTCATGAATATTTTCCAATTTAGGGTATTTTCATTCGTCCCAAAGTGTTTGGTTTAATAGGGGTTTAACATTTAATCAGTGAGTCCAGCTGCAGCATTATGCTGTTCCAATTAATATCATACTGTGAACCTTTAATTACGAGTTTGATTATAGTGTATGTGCTTTAATTTCACAGGATTTAATATTCGCGGGATTCACGGATTGGAAGCCATCATATCCGTAAAAGTTTACACCCGAAAAAATTTAAATCAGGTTCTTGTGCAATGGCAAAACATGGCCGTCTGTGAATTTTAAAATGCGAAAATTGCTAAAAGCCAAAATCACAAGATATACTGTACACCCCGCGAAAATTCAAGCACCCCTACGGTAGTTATTATTCGCAAATGATGATGCTTGTCATTCATCATAATGATAATCAACTGTGTGCATTAATTGAATCTTTTTGCCTCAAATACACTTTTAATATAAACATACCCAATTGAATTCAAACTCTGTAAAATTCTCAAGTATTTATTTGTACAGGTTGTTTGGAAAGTTCACCATGGAGGTGATCCTTGCTAGTGCTTTTGGCCAGTACATTGACATACAGAACTCGGAGACAGAAAATGAGTTGACTACAGCAGCAGCATTTGTCTTTGCTAGCACAAAAGAAGGAGAAAGCTTCAACCCTTTGGTGTTACAGAAGTGGCTGTGTACGTATGTAAGCATTTACACATGATGCAAGAGTCACGTTGTGTCATACATTTCAAGTAATTTTCCTATCAGAGCTGTCAGTACATACTGTCTGCCTACGTACCTACCCTGATCATGCAGTGTGTGGCTATTCTAGTCCATATACCGTATACACTTTAATTTTCGTGTGGTTTAATATTTGCAGTATTCATGGATTGGAAGCCATCCACGAAAGTTTAGACCTGCGAAAATTTAGATCGTG
>CAUJGJ010000258.1:2681100-2696100 GCA_963170055.1 Halisarca cf. caerulea | reverse complement strand
AAAATACTGTCAGTCAATTGCGCAACGGCAACACTAGGGAAATTCCCCTTTAGCTTCCCGTTCGCGCGAAAGTACCGTCTCGAGTACAGTACAAGTGAATGGCGTCCAAATGTGTCTGCAGGGAAGCAACGCTCTTGTCAGGGGTCAAGCCACTGTGGAAAGAAGAAATTCGAAGTGCAATAAAGAAGATTAATTGTCTGACGAACAAAGCGTCATCTCCCGGGTTAGGCACAGGCATTGGAAATGCTACTATGAAAAAGTTGCGTGAAGAGAAGGCAACCCGTGGTGACTTTACGTCCCTTGAGGAAGTACTGTCTATTCCTCGTATCGGTAAAAGAATCTGTAGAGCGGTTTTAAGCGATGAAAATATCCAGGAGTTTGAAAAATACCTGTACAAGGCAAATTGTGTGTCCAAGGTTCTGGAATTTAATTCCTTACCTGATTCCAATGTGATCTGTTTCCCTGACCTGGTTTCGGTTGACTTTGGACTTAAAAATGCTTCTTGGATTCAGCTGAGTTGCAACTTGGAGATTTTAGAATGGGAGAGAGTAGACACACATTTTCCAGACCCTTATGGTGTCGAGCAGGGATACAGTGCAGTATGTGTATCCGCTGTGTGTGTGTGTGTGTGTGTGTGTGTGTGTGTGTGTGTGTGTGTGTGTGTGTGTGTGTGTGTGCGTGTGTGTGTGTGTGTGTGTGTGTGTGTGTGTGTGTGTGTGTGTGTGTGTATGTGTGTGTGTGCCCACCCACATGTGTATATATGTGGGTGTGGGTGTGGGTGGATATGTGTACATGCACATGTGTGTGTATGTCTGTGTGGGTACATGTGCCCATGCACACATGTTTGTGTGTGCATGCACATGTTTGTGTGTGCATGCACATGTGTGTGATTTTTACTTTTCACTGGCAGGTGTGGGCTTCTAGCCTATTGTGTATAATCACTTTGCAGATGATGAATTTTGCCAGTCGTCTTCCCAGAGCGAGTGTGTTTGTCCTGGAGGGACAAAGCCACCGTGTCATGAACAGAGGAGGGTTTATGAAAATTGGTCTACAGCTGAGACTGCAGGAAGCACTCTTGTACACCATTCTAAGTTGCACTCATAGAAGCATACCAGTAGTTAGCCTACATCCGAAAGTGGTACTGAACGTATTGGACTTCCAGTCCAGGAAAAGCAAGGAGAAAAAGAAAATGGCTGTTCATATTGCAGAGAAGCTCATTTCACAGGAAAGTAGCATAGGGGAATATTGTCCTGGTCTCAGTGACAAGGTGCTAAAGGTTGCACCCAATTTGGTGGACAGGTTTAACAGTGAGATTAAGAAGGATGATCTTAGCGACAGTCTTTTACAGGGCATAGCTTTTTACGAATGTGTTATGTCTCATTTTCTCTTGCAACAGACTTCAGTTGGGTCCAGTGGCTTGTCATGATCTAATAATAGCTGCATTTTTGTTTGTGATCCAGCCGAGACATTTCTCTACGCTGGTCATGTTTTAAGCCAAATGCATCACATTTTCTCTGAACACTTTCATTTTTTTAAGTTCATTGATTTTTAGGGATTTTGCTATAACGCGGTGTTTACTGCACAAACTGCATACATAGGATCAATCTTCATCATGACCACCACATGGGCATTACATGTTGCTTCTGATGTCAGAAGTTGTTGTGTTACTATGTGTGCACCTTACTGTAGTAGTGATGGTGGATTTACTGTGTGTGCACCAGTGTTGTGGCCATTACAGGGGTATCACAATCAACTACCATTGCAATTATCTCGGTATCAAAGCATTACGATTACCATTACCACTACGGATCTCCACTAAAGTGATCAATTACCATTGCAACTACATTTCTACAATTGCAATTACAATTACTAATTACAGATTTATTCTTGGATGCTTGCAAAAGTTATTACACTCTACCGAGATTTCATGTATGTGGTAATCTAAATCATGGGATTGATGTTATTTTCCCGTTCCATCAGCCATCCGGTTAACTGTAGCACAGAAAATAGCCTCAAACTAGCCAAAATCTACCTTCTTAGGGAGCAAAATATATCCACAGATATGAACAATATCCATCACAGTAGTTGCATGGTAATTGTGTAATTTGATGCAAATAGCAAAAGAATACCAACTACCATTACAACCACTCTGAGACTGAAACAGCTCCATTACAATTACATTACCATTACAGGCAAAAGTATACCTAATTACAATTGATTACAATTACTAATTACCATTACCACAACACTGGTGTGCACCTTACTGTAGTAGTGACGGTGGATTTACTGTGTGTACACCTTACTGTAGTAGCGACAGTGGATTTACTGTGTGTACACCTTACTGTAGTAGTGATGGTGGATTTACTGTGTGTGCACCTTACTGTAGTAGTGATGGTGGATTTACTGTGTGTACACCTTACTGTAGTAGTGATTGTGGATTTACTGTGTGTACACCTTACTGTAGTAGTGACGGTGGATTTACTGTGTGTGCACCTTACTGTAGTAGTGACGGTGGATTTACTGTGTGTGCACCTTACTGTAGTAGTGATGGTGGATTTACTGTGTGTACACCTTACTGTAGTAGTGACGGTAGATATACTGTGTGTACACCTTACTGTAGTAGTGATGGTGGATTTACTGTGTGTGCACCTTACTGTAGTAGTGATGGTGGATTTACTGTGTGTATCTCTGCATAAGAATGTACTAGAACAGTGGAAAACATTCGGTGTTAATATGCAGTCTTGTTGAGGTCCCCACGGATGAACATATTTAACATTTTAGTGCAATTACATACACCAATCCCTATTCCGCCATTTTATTTTCACATCACATGTACATAGAGTACTACCGTGACACTCCAGTGTAACGGGGCACTGCAAGGTTGAACCTGTGTGTAGGCAAAGTTTATGAATGCAATTTAATTCCTTTTACTGTCATGAACAATGGAGGCCACATTATGCATCTAGAATTGAGGGCTTTTACAACCCGAGCCATCATGTTCTGCTTGCATGTATGTACACATATCTCCTCTGCAAAATTCAGGATAAGAAGTTTTAACATATACATGTATCTGCTAATAGTCAGCATATTCCAATGGGATCACTTACGTGGCATTTAAATTATCAGAGTTAAAAGTACACATGTGTAAAGACAGTTGCACAGTCACAAAGACTTAGAAACATAGCCAAAGACACAACATACACAGAGAGGAGTCTGAAGATAAAACTGTCAATCTTTGAAAAAGACAACTGTGATAGTAATATCATCACGAAACATTCGTGATAGAGGAGGCTTGATTTTCATCACTCTGTACACAGCGTCATCATCTCCTCCAAGGGCATGACGTAGCAGAAGAGTAGCAGCATTTGTATCTTTCACACGTGGCCCTCTTCCCCTCAACTTCTGCCACAGGGTTTCATTCTCTGTGGGTTGCTCAACTCGGCTCTCCATTGGTCGACTGTCTACCAAGTTCCCCACCAGCTGCACAACTTCACTATTGGTAAGTTTCTCCCAAAGACCATCTGTGCCTAAAACAAGGAATTTGTCCCCTTCTGTGATGCGATGATGTGTCACAACAGGCTTGGCAGTGAGGTAGGGAGGTGTATAGTAGTTTGCAAGTACTGGAAGTTGAAGAACACTGAGGTCTTTTGGTTTCCATTTGAAACTCACATCACCAAAGGATCGTAGTGGCATCAGTGATCCCAATAATCTACCATCAGTTATGATAGTTTTCTCCTCCCCCGGATGACCACTATGGAGTCTGCTAACCTCTTCCGGGTTATTGCATTGTTGGTCCTTTGACAGTGGCAGAGCCACCCATTTACCTTCACTCCGAGTTCCCAGTACTGCTCGGCAATCTCCAGTGTTTGCAATGAAAAGGTCCCTTCCCTTTAAATAAGCAACAACAGCACAAGCTCCAGAAATGGCCTGCATTATGTTCTCCTTCATGTCCTCTGTCAAAAAGTGTCCCTTTTCAACAAGACGTACGTCCTTCAATGCTCGATCTGTCAGAGATTGATCCAAACCATAAAGTGCTTTGGAGAATTTTTCCTGGATGGATAGCACTTCACTTTTAGTGCATTCATTCTCTAAGGGTAGTTTGGGTGACGAGTCTACATCCTTGTCAAAGTGATCTGGAATGGAAGGGTTAACAACTCGTAATGTTTCCACATGCTCTGGAGCTACTTTGGCTATTGTGTGAGACAATATGTTGTGTTTAAGGACGTCCGCGCACTGCCATCCTCCATGCCCGTCTATAATAGCAAACACACTCAAATCCCTGGTACTGTCAAAACCCATGACGTGTCTGTCCTCGCCAGGACTGTTTGAGAACAACTGGTTTGAATGAACTCTACGGGCATTGTGGCGTGGAGCAGACAACTTAAATTCACTTTCGCGTAATTTGGAGTTAACATAAGCACCTTTGGGGAGCTCTTCTTCATTTCGGCTGCTTTTGCACAAAATTGACTTGTAAATACCAAAAGTTAAGAAATCCAGGGACGAATCAAGGAAAGAATTTGTGCATAAAATCGATAGTTTGGCTATACCCAGCACAGCTCCAACTCCTGCACCGCACAATACCAATCTCCTGCATCTTCGAGAAAAGGAACGAAACTTCATTTTGTAGGCGTGTCTCCTTTAATGCCACGATTGCACATAATATTGAAGGGTTTACCCCATCATGGGCAAATCATGTGATCAAAAACTCTTCGGCAAAAAATGTCTGAAGTCACACCACTTTTGAATAACGAGAAGGGCGGTTCGGAGGGTCTTGGGAAGGTGCCTGAGGTGCCTCCACCTTACATAGAGTCTCCAGGCCCATCAGCTCCCTCACTTCCCACCGAAGGAACTGCTGCTGGTAAGTTGTTCCAAGTGATGTAAGTATTGTGAGAACCGTAAAAATATTTTGCTATTTTCTCATTTTGACTGGTGTAGTCACTAGCCATAGACTATTATTCATGATCCCATTGTCGCAATGTAATGACGAACTGTGGAATTTCATAAGTACCCATTGTGAAAATGTGTGTTGTGATGGTACATCGGACACCTATCTAAATCCGAACCCTCTCTAAACTGGATGCATTTCAGGTCCTGCTCTCTATATTTGCTTCACATAAAAAACTTCCCTAATCCGGAAACCTCTCGGAACAGAACCTTTTCTTCAGTCCCAAAGGTGCTCAGTTTAGAGAGGTTATACTGCATAGTGAATCATTTGGTTCCAGTGGCATGTGTCCATAATAGAGAGGAGTCTGTTATTTAGGGATCTGGATTAGAGGGGTTCCACTAAAGTGCATATTAGCACTGACTTTAACACTACGTGTACGTACATATACGTACATGAAAGCACTGCCCATATCTATGCATGCAAAGTTGTTCTGTGCAGATAACATTGAGTAAGGGTATGTATGAATGTATAACTGGTAGAATTACATACTCACATGTGAATAATGGTCTAATGACTGGTGTTTTTCCCCAGCCCCTCCCCCCTACACGCCCAATACCAATTCCGGGTCATCTCAGGGCAGTCAGTTTGTCCAGTGTCGCGTGTGTAACAACGTGATTCAAGTTGCCTTGGGAACGCGATCGAGAGTGGTGAAATGTCAGGGCTGCAATGAGGCCACTGTGAGTTGGTTGAGTACTAAACCCTATGTGTGCATCCAGTGCACCATAGATAATATATATATATATATATATATATATATATATATATACGTACATACATACATACAGAACCAGTCATACATGTTATTATCTATGAGTACACACAGCTCAAGCAATACATAGTACACTGGAACCTGCCTAATCCAGCACCTCTATAAACCAGCATTCTCCTAAACCTGTCAAGGTTCTCTGGCACCAACCATTAATTTACCATACAAACTGACCTCTATAATCCAGCAACCTGCTAATCCAGCACTGTTTTACATTCCCCAACGGGTGCTGGATTTGACAGGTTTCACTGTATATACTCACCACACTTGCAGTATGCACACCATGGGCATACACACATACTTACCACACTTGCAGTATGCACACCAAGGGCATACTTACCACACTTGCAGTATGCACACCATGGGCATACACACATACTTACCACACTTGCAGTATGCACACCATGGGCATACACACATACTTACCACACTTGCAGTATGCACACCAAGGGCATACACACATACTTACCACACTTGCAGTACGCACACCATGGGCATACTTACCACACTTGCAGTACGCACACAATGGCATTTACGCAATTCACACAATGTACTTGCAGTACACACAGCATATATACAGTGAAACCTCTCTAAACCGAACCCTCTGTATTCTGAAAACCTCTCTAAACTGGACATGTTTTCAAGTCTTGCTCCCTATATTTGCTGTACATACAGAACCTCTCTAATCCGGAAACCTCTCTAAACTGAACCATTTCTTTGGTCCCAAGGGTGTTCGGTTTAGAGAAGTTACACTGTACATATCGGTATATATTATACGTGTAATAGTATGTCTAGGACTCACAGTAATAACGTTATTTGCTACACTTGCAGTAAACATGGTACACTGTACATGTATGGCTTCAATATGATCTGATCTTTATTTCAACTGCTTGGCTGTGTGTGTTGCTCAAGTTTCACTTTAGGATAGAGTGTGTGTGGTTCACTTCCTGTCTTCTCCCTCATCCTCCCTGCCAGCCCATATCCTCACCTCCACCTGGCAAGAAGTATGTTCGCTGTCCTTGCAACTGTTTACTGACTTGCTCTGCTACAGCTACTCGGGTTATTTGCCCGCGCGAGAACTGGTATGCAAGCCCCTCTGTTTTTGTGCATACACATGTACATACGTACATGATACTGCATACAGTGGACCCCTCTATTCTGAACACCTTGGGACCAGAAAGGACTGTCCTGATTATTGAGAAGTCCTCATTTCAGGGGTTGAAGATGTACTATGGCAAAACATGGAGAATCATTTGAATCTAGTGGCATGTGTCCACATTAGAGGGGTGTCTGCAATTCAAGGGGCTGAATTAGAGGGGTGTCTGCAATTCAAGGGGCTGAATTAGAGGGGTCGACTGTACTGGTAGTGTGTTCTGACTGCAGAGTGTGCACTTATGCCTAAGTGTTAGTATATACTGTACACATTGTGTTGTGTGCTTGCACCAGTTGGCCTCTGTTTAGGGATTTTCTCTCGCATTGTCCAGCAAACGTGTGATTGGAGTGGGAGCAATGAACATCAGACCAAGTCTCAACAACGACAGGATTAGAGTTGTCTGTGGATGTTGTGCTCGATCTATACTGGTACGTATGTGCATGTGTGGTGTGTTGGGTGGTGTCATGTATACTGTATTAGATGTCAATGTTCTCGCCAGCCCTGCTTACTTTTTGGCTTAGACACACTCCTGGTTAGCACACACTCCTGCTTAGTATGCTCCTGGCTAGCACACACTCCCGGTTAGCACACACTCCCGGTTAGCACACACTCCTGGTTAGCACACACTCCTGGTTAGCACACACTCCCGGTTAGCACACACTCCCGGTTAGCACGCACTCCTGGTTGGCACACACTCCTGGTTAGCACACACTCCTGGTTAGTACACACTCCTGGTTAGCACACACTCCTGGTTGGCACACACTCCTGGTTAGCATACACTCCTGGTTGGCACACACTCCTGGTTAGCATACACTCCCGGTTAGCACACACTCCCGGTTAGCACACACTCCTGGTTAGCGCACACTCCTGGTTAGCGCACACTCCCGGTTAGCACACACTCCTGGTTAGTATGCACTCCTGGTTGGCACACACTCCTGGTTAGCATACACTCTTGGTTGACACACACTCCTGGTTAGCATACACTCCCGGTTAGCACACACTCCCGGTTAGCACACACTCCTGGTTAGCACACACTCCCGGTTAGCACACACTCCCGGTTAGCTCGTGGTTGGCACACACTCCCAGTTAGCACACACTCCCGGTTGGCACACACTCCCAGTTGGCACACACTCCTGGTTAGCACACACTCCCGGTTGGCACACACTCCTGGTTAGCACATATGGTACTGCTTGTTAACACTTGACCGTGGATACACATTTCATGGTAGTCTTTAGTCCTCGTTAACAATTCGTGTACAGTGAAACCTCTCTAAACTGAACACCCTTGGGACCAAAGAAAGGTTCGGTTACATAAATGTCTCCAAATTAAAGAGGTTCTATATGTACAGCAAATATAGAGAGCAGGACTTAAGAACGTATCCAGTTTAGAGAGGGTTCCAGATTACAGTTTGGAGAGATTTTATTGTACACGGATGCCATTGTTAGTGCATATGCATCATTTGACATTGTTTCTCACAGATCGCTTTTAGCCCGTTATACCTCATTCAGCAATGATTTGTTGACAGGCGTTTTCTTGTACGCGATGTCTTTGTGTACTGTTGTATACCACATGACTGTAAACAGGCACAGTGTGGTTGCAGTGGATGAGTTGCTATTGGTTTTAATTTACCTCTTTTGAACGGGAGAAAAGTGTTAGCTCAACCCACAGCTTCCTTGAGAACCTCTCTAGCCTCACCTTCCCCCTTTCCTCCTGTCCTGCATGTTAAGTTCCAACAGCCCACTTCACTTGTTACCTGCTCATTGAACTATGTGGGGTGGGAATTTTGTGTTGGCCTTTCAGGTCGTTCACATTCCTATGGCTTCTTGTTTCCTGGGCGTGAGCGCACACACAGGGTGGGAGGTGTGTAGGGCGTGGTCGACTGTGATATGCGCCCACTTCTCTCCACCTGTCACGGTTTTGTGGTGGTACAACTCTGTATGTATGTACATGCATATGTATGTATGTACATACCTCCACAATACATCTGGTGATTTCCAGCTACCCTTCCACTGTGGAACCACAATAGTTGGAAATGTTGCCAGGAGAAAACAAGTTGTCTGATTACAGAAGTTGTAATTCAATCCCGACTCCTGGATGGTGATGTATGTACGTACATGTGTGTATGGTAGAAATGTTCATGAAGTAGCATTTTCGCTGATGAGCAGTCTGCAAAGTCTCCACACGTTATACATTAGAAACTCCCCATAACAATCTCAAGGGACACTAAAATTTATTCATTATATCAGAAATTCACTATAACCTGAGAGACTTTCATAGTAGAACTTCACTGGACCGCATGTATTTGTTCACTGCATGCAGAAATTCACTGTAAGAGTGTTCTTTATAGTGAGTTTCCACTGTATTTTGGATTCTGAAACTGTACACCTCATACCAGAGGATTGTCCTGTGGCCAGAACTACACGTGGGATGAGTGCAGCAATGTTGATGTGATCTGTAGATGAACTGACCTCTGTGGGTGTCCTATTTCCCTTGGGGTAGTTCGTTCTCAATGTGGGTCTCATGCCCAAATGTGTGTGTGTGTGTGTGTGTGTGTGTGTGTGTGTGTGTGTGTGTGTGTGTGTATGTGTGTGTGTGTGTGTATGTGTGTGTGTGTCTGTGTGTGTGTGTGTGTGTGTGTGTGTGTGTGCATGTATGTGTGCTACACATCCCTACTATGCAGTGATTGGGTGTGGATTTGTTGTGTGTTTTGCTCTGGAGTATACATACGTATTATTGTGTTGACAACATTATGTGATAATTCTTTATTTGTCCTGGTGGTTCTTGTTGCTTGGAGACCAAAAAGAACAGTCCCAGTTGAAAACTAAATGCGTTCTTTCCAGGAAAACCATTTCCTCAATAAATTCTTCCCTTGTTCTGAGCTGCTTGAGATCAGCAGCGAATCCTGTCCCTCTCTTACGTAAGATCTTTGCATTTGCCACATTGCAGTGGATTGGGACCTCTGTACCCTGCGCGTGAAACAAAGTATTAACAAGTAGATGTGTAGAGTACACCTCATGAATTAAATGAATGTAGTGAACTTGTAGAAGACAGAGTTGCCTTTGATTTTATCGGTGTCCCTGGTCAATGAGTGCAGAACATTTTTACGTGTTTTCCTGTAGTGGCCGCGAAACGCAGCTGTGGCGCGATGCCCACACTGTAGGAGGACGTGAGTTGATGTGCATACACACACCTGCGCGCGCACACACACACACACACACACACACACACACACACACACAATGCTGTACATACGTACGTATATGTAGTATGATGATTGTTCTTGCACACAATAGAACATACATTGATCGAAGCTGGATGAAGCGAAGAGCCTTCGTCTGTCTCGCTATTGGGATCATCCTTTTCTTGATTGGCATAGCCGTGACGGTGTGTGTGTGTGTGTGTGTGTGTGTGTGTGTGTGTGTGTGTGTGTGTGTGTGTGTGTGTGCACGTGTGTAGATATGTACCCTTTGTTTGTCTCCTGAGTGTCTAGTTTCTCTGTTTATGCCATTTGAGGCTGTGTGTACTCATGTATGGTACATGTTTACATGTGTATGAAGTTGCCTGCACCGTATGTTCTGTTGTTGTTTGTGTGTTTCTGTGTGAATAATTGTTGATATTCACAAAAATATGTTTCTGTGTGTACGTTGTATCTATTTCATGTATGTACATACGTACGTATATGTGCACATGAATATGTGTGTGTGTGTTTGTGTGTGTGTGTGTGTGTGTGTGTGTGTGTGTGTGTGTGTTTTGTCTATGATGTGTATGTGTATGTAGTACGTACATATGTATGTATGAACTTGTGTGTTGTTTGTCAGTTTGCACTTACGTATATACATATCTCACTTGGCATGTACTTACGTACATACTATTCTACATATGTACATATGTGTGTATGTAGAGGGCATGTTTTTCTGTTGGTATGTATGTATGTATTTGTGTACTATTTTATGCATATAGTGTATTTAGTGTGTCAAGTCTGTGCAATACCTGAACTATTGTGATGTGACGTAAAAAGGGATTTTTAGCCTCTGTGTGTGTGTGTGTAAGCCTTCAGTCTTTGTGTGTGTTAGGCTTCAGCCCTTGTGTGTAAGCCTTCAGTCTTTATGAGTGTGTAAGCCTTCAGTCTTAGTGTGTGTGTAAGCCTTCAGTTTTTGTGTGTATGTGTGTGTAAGCCTTCAGTCTTTGTGTGTGTGTAAGCCTTCAGTCTTTGTGTGTGTGTAAGCCTACAGTCTTTGTGTGTGTGTAAGCCTTCAATCTTTGTGTGTGAGTCTTCAGTCTTTGTGTGTGTGTAAGCCTTCAGTCTTTGTGTGTGAGCTTTCATCCTTTGTGTGTGTCTGTCTGCTTCAAGTGTTGTTTGAACCCTCTAAGCCCAGTAATCACTAGTGTCTCTGTTTATTGATGTGGTTTTGGGACCATTCCCTTTCAGACTGAATTTTCAACGTATCATTGATGCCTACAGATGTGCCAGGAAGTCTTCATATGTCTGTTCTTTGCTGTCTGTCTGTGTTGTTGATTTTAGTAGTTGTGGCTTTTTGATTTTGTGTCATGCATGTGTACGTGCGTATATCTCGTACAGTGTCATGAGGAGCTGTGTCCGTTGATGTGATTCTTTGCCTTCCCCACAGGGTGGGACAGCTATTTTCGTTGCACAGCATGCAGGTGTGTGTGTGTGTGTGTGTGTGTGTGTGTGTGTGTGTGTGTGTGTGTGTGTGTGTGTGTGTGTGTGTGTGTGTGTGTGTGTGTGTGTGTGTGTGTGTGTGTGTGTGTGTGTGTGTGTGTGTGTGTGTGTGTGTGTGTGTGTGTGTGTGTGTGACAGGATTCCAAATGTTGAGGTGTGTGTGTGTGTGTGTGTGTGTGTGTGTGTGAGTGTGTGTGTGTGTGTGTGTGTGTGTGTGTGTGTGTGTGTGTGTGTGTGTGTGTGTGTGTGTGCATGTGTATGTGTGTGTTTTTCTACATGTGTTTGTTATTTGTATGTGTTGATTCATGTATAAACTTGTATAGATTTGCATATGTACAGTATATTCTCTGTATTTTGTGTGTATGTATGCATACAGTGCATATGTTTATGGTGTGTGCATGAAATATCAGCTGCAACTGTGTTGAATTAATGGTCCAGATTAGATGCAAGCAGCCTCAGACTGCTTGCTCCTAATGATTTTTGTGTTGTTTTTCTGGCAATAGAAATGTTATCAACTCATCCTCTGTTTGCTGTGTGCGTTCTTCTGTGTGTAGGGTTTGGTTGTGGGACCAGAAATCTCGTACCTCTTTTTGTTCACATGTAGTTTATGTTCCTTGTCATGTAGGCATCGTTGTGGTGTACATCGGTGAGTGGCGGTGTTCCTCCAGCGCACGTGTTGTCAACCTTTCGAAGACAGATAACCGAATTCCTACCTGAGTGCACTCCATTGTGTGTGGGAAGGATTCACTTTTGAAAACACGCCATTTTCCCCCACTTACAAGTCTGGTTACATGTAATAGTAGACCTCACTCATCCATGCCCTTAGGGGGACAAAACCTCCATTAGTTGTTGGAGGATTTTACTGTTAGTGCAAACTGGCATATTGTTTATGAGGTAGGGACGGAGTGAGGAGTGTGTACTAGTCTGTGTACTGTACATGAGGTGGGGACAGAGTGAGGAGTGTGTACTAGTCTGTGTACTGTACATGAGGTAGGGACAGAGTGAGGAGTGTGTACTAGTCTGTGTACTGTACATGAGGTAGGGACAGAGTGAGGAGTGTGTACTAGTCTGTGTACTGTACATGAGGTAGGGACGGAGTGAGGAGTGTGTACTAGTCTGTGTACTGTACATGAGGTAGGGACAGAGTGAGGAGTGTGTACTAGTCTGTGTACTGTACATGAGGTAGGGACAGAGTGAGGAGTGTGTACTAGTCTGTGTACTGTACATGAGGTGGGGACAGAGTGAGGAGTGTGTACCAGTCTGTATACTGTACATGAGGTGGGGACAGAGTGAGGAGTGTGTACTAGTCTGTGTACTGTACATGAGGTAGGGGTAGAGTCAGGAGCATACATCCTCCAGAAGTACATACTATATGTACATACATACATGTGTGTTATACCTGGTGCTTGTGTGGCAGGTCTCACTGTGTGTACTTATGTGTATCTTTCTTGGTTTCTCCTTGCTTCTCTTAAGGTGCGTTTATCAGTGGAATAGGTTTCTTCATTCGAAGTGCATTCTACTTTGCAATGAAACAGAGCCACCCGGAGACCTAGGACTGGGTGGGGCAAGCGAGCGGCCATCTTGGTGTTTCACTTGGGTGTGTCCTCATGGAAACATCTTTATTTGCTCAAACTTGCATGTACATACAGTACTACGTACAGTATGTGTTTGTTGTAGAAGGCTAAAGGACTGCATTGTGGGTACACGGACTGTGCGTCTACGCTGCTGCATGCGTATGTCATGGTTTGCCAGATATTATTAATTTTTTTTAATTGTTTAGTGAGCCTAACACTAATGTTGCCATGACATCTGGTATAATTATTTGACTATATTTGCTGTGTATTACTTGTTGTGAATTGTGATGTGAAAAATGGCAATCGTAGAAGTAGACTGAGGGTGGCAACTCCAACTGTGTGTGTGTGTGTGTGTGTGTGTGTGTGTGTGTGTGTGTGTGTGCTTGTGTTTCATGTTCCTCAAGTATTTTCACTCTTATGATTTATATCTTCCAATATTTGGGTAGAACAGTGAATCTCCTGGGTAACTGATCCCATATCAAACCGATCTGGGCCCATGTGCACTGTTGGCTCAACATATCAACTCAGTATATCGCATACAAATTGACCTTGCTGTGGAAGCTACCTTCTTGTGCTGGTCTGTACGTACACTTATCACTGTATCTGAAGATCCAGGCATGTCCAGAAATGCATGTATTTGAGTAGAACTCAGCAGAACTAGTAGCGCTCACTCGGATTGCAGTAGCGAACAAGCTCTGTCAAGTTGAACACACAAAGCGCTGTTGTCACGTACTTCTACAGAAACTAAACCTGGAGGCTAAGAGTGTATGTGTACATGTGTACATGCATGTGTACTGAATGTGTGTAGATGAGTTATGCGGATTCTTAAGAAGCAATGGTATCTGTCCTGTATGACTGGGCATAATAATTGTGTGTGTGTGTGTGTGTGTGTAGTCCCATTTCGTGTAGTGGCTGTAATTATACATATTATCATGTGACTATAACAATATACAGCTGGAATTTTGTACAATAAATGTCATGAATTAGTGTGTGTGTGTGTGTGTGTGTGTGTGTGTTTGCATCCGTGTGTGTTCATCCATGTGTGTGTTTCAGTCAATCCACCAACTCATCCACACATCCTGTATACAGATTTTCATGTACTTGGGCATCAACAGTTGTGCTACAAACAATATACACTGAGCATATAACAGTGAACCCATCTTAAGGACCACCTGTATAGGAGGACCACCTGTATAGGAGGACCACCTGTATAGGAGGACCACCTGTATAGAAGGACCACCTGTATAGGAGGACCACCTGTATAGGAGGACCACCTGTATAGGAGGACCACCTGTATAGGAGGACCACCTGTATAGGAGGACCACCTGTTTAGGAGGACCACCTGTATAGAAGGACCACCTGTATAGAAGGACCACCTGTATAGAAGGACCACCTGTATAGGAGGACCACCTGTATAGGAGGACCACCTGTATAGGAGGACCACCTGTATAGGAGGACCACCTGTATAGAAGGACCACCTGTACTTAGAGGCCACTGTAGGTTGACCCACACGTATGTCAGGTCAGGTATTCTTATTTAATGCGGGGGGCTGTTAGCCCTCGGCTACTAATATGGTACCCAACACCAACCTCAGCAATACTAGAGCACTTCTTTATAGAACCACCTGTTTACAGAGACCGTTGATACTGGGCCCTTGAGTGGTATTTGTGGATTGCACTGTAGTACACTTGCTCATGTGTGCTGTGGCATGTGTGCTGTACATGTGGCATGTGTGCTGTACATGTGGCATGTGTGCTGTGGCATGTGTGCTGTGGCATGTGTGCTGTACATGTGGCATGTGTGCTGTGGCATGTGTGCTGTACATGTGGCATGTGTGCTGTACATGTGGCATGTGTGCTGTGGCATGTGTGCTGTGGCATG
>CAUJGJ010000258.1:2673600-2676100 GCA_963170055.1 Halisarca cf. caerulea | reverse complement strand
TGTGTACTTGTGCATATTCGTATGCACTGGTGCAAGCACGTATGCATTTGTGTGTGTGCACACTCACAAAACAATGTGTTTTACAATGTTTGAGAGTTTACCATTTGAATGTGTGCATGTGTGCTAAAACAGCCGTATTTGGAATACCAGTCCTTCCTGACACCCCCATTGACCCCTCCTCTCCCTCCCCCTCTCCAAAAGTAGCATACATTTGCACTCTTGGCATACCTGTGGTCCAATCATTGGCGTATGAGCACTGTTGCTTAATTAATGTGGTCTCTGATGTAACCATTGACGGTTGACTGCATACAGACCCGCACCAGCAAAGCCGGCTACATCGATGGGACATGGCTGCATGGTTCCTTAGTAATTGCAAAGATAGAACTACACATTTCTTTCTCGGAATCATGCCTGAGTGTTTGATGTAGTCAATTCCATGGAAAATTAAAAAAAATAATCCCTAAGATGAATCTAAATTTTGATATTCGGTCAAAATTTTTGGAATTACCCGAGATTTATGTAATGAATTTCTACTGTAAATTTCATACACACAATGCGATGAAACCTGAATGATTTGCTACAATCAGAGTCTCTATGGCCGGATATCCAGGGAACCTGTCTTAAAGACCAACTGTATAGAAAGCCCACCTGTCTATAGTGACCACTGTAGGCTGGTCCATGGGTCACTTCAGTGATACTAACTCACCTCTGTATAAGGACCACCTGTCTACAAAGACCACCATCACTTGGTCCCTTGAGTGGTTGTTGTAGACAGGTTTACTGTACCATAATTTTATTGACATTACCTCAGAATATTCTGAGGAGCAGTCACCAAATTTGAATGTGCAGTAAAACTTGTCTTGAAGACCACTCGCATAAACAGACCACCTGTCTATAGAGACCACAGTAGGCTGATTCATTGTCTACTACAGTTGTTCTGAAGCACCTCTGTACAAGGACCACCTGTCTATAGAGACCACAGTAGGCTACTTCATTGTCTACTTCAGTTGTACTAAAGCACCTCCATGCAAGGACCACCTGTCTATAGAGACCACAGTAGGCTGATTCATTGTCTACTTCAGTTGTACTAAAGCACCTCCATGCAAGGACCACCTGTCTATAGAGACCACAGTAGGCTGATTCATTGTACACTTCAGTTGTACTAAAGCACCTCCATACATACTAAGACCATTTGTTTACAGAGACTACAATTATACTTGGTCCCTTAAATGGCTGTTATAGACAAGTTTTACTGTGCTGAGAGTCACTCAGTGTAATCTTACAACTTCTGTAATCAGTCACCTTGTCTGATACAGAGTGCTACATTATCCCGATACCTTGCTTACACTTGTGAACGCGAAGTGAGATGCATGTATGTACATATAGTACACTTCTTGCCTACAGTGACAAGTGGCATCGTACACACATTTGTGTACATTTGAAGTACTGTACAAATTCATGTGGGATTTTGTACACAAGTATCTGTGCACCCGCCCACTTCACTGCATGTGCAAAATGGGTAAGGGAAACCGGTCATTAAAACCATGTGCATAGAAGGACCACCTGTCTACAGAGGCCACTGTGGGCTGGTCCATGGGCCACCCCAGTGATACAAATGCACTTCTGTATAAGGACCACCTGTCTACAGTAACCAGCCTCACTCGATCTCTTGAGTGGTCGCTACAGACAGGTTTTCCTGCATTCCTGTATGTACTGTGTGACTGAGACGGCCCACCATATGATGGGCAGTACAGCTGTTCTTAGTCCTCACACCCTATGGGGAGAGGTTATAATGGGTGGCTTACTATAATGGAGTTGCATTGCAAGCAATTACACACAGCAGTCGGGTTAGATCACCACCTCAAATATACTGTCACTTTCATCGACAAAATGTATGAGCGTGCGTGCCAAACACTTTGCATTTGACAGCTTTCGCAGTCATCCTGTTTCAAAGAGAAGTACATAAAGTAGAACTTGCTTAGTAATACTTACCTGGTTTAGTACATACTCCTGGATAGTAAGTACTCCTCATTCTGTCCCTGTGTATACCTCATGTACATAAACCAACCCTGATGGCAAGTACCTGGTTTAGTACACACTCCTGGATAGTAAGTACTCCTCATTCTGTCCCTGTGTATACCTCATGTACATAAACCAACCCTGATAGTAAGTACCTGGTTTAGTACACACTCCTGGATAGTAAGTACTCCTCACTCTGTCCCTGTGTACACCTCATGTACATAAACCAAACCCGATACTAAGTACTTCTTGTGATAAGTACTGATTTTGCATGAGTCCCCTTTCAAGGTAAGTACTAAGCAAGTTTCGATCACTGCATACCTGTATCATAAACATGTGAGTTTTGACTGCTCAATTATATCTTGGCAACAAATGGCAGTGTTCCTTCTGTGGACGTAATACCGTGAGGTTCAGTGATTTAGGAAAACAGACAGTACAACACAGGAACATGTACTCTCCTTCAGAGTGTGTTTTTACTGAG
>CAUJGJ010000258.1:2656100-2663600 GCA_963170055.1 Halisarca cf. caerulea | reverse complement strand
CCAGCGGGTGTGGGAGGGAGTGTGTACGAGGGTGAGTGCATCATGCTGGATCCATTGGTACCCGAGTATGCAGGAGGGAAGGAGGGGAGATGGGCCTGAGGTGTGTGTGGATTCTCGTAAACAGGAGGCTGAGCAGTTGCTCCAGGTGGACCACACAGGGAGAAACCTGCAAACAAAACAACCAGTGTTATAAGCAATTTTCATGAACACACACACACACACACACACACACACACACACACACACACACACACACACACACACACAAACACACACACACACACACACAAACACACACACACAAACACACACACACACACACAAACACAAACACAAACACACACACACACACACACACACACACACAAACACACAAACACACACACATCTAGCACCCAAACTACCTGTAAAACAATTACAGTAAAGAAAGACTGACTCAGAGGTGAGTCCATAACCCCAATTGAGGAAGATATGGAATCAGGTTTCACTGAAATCAATGGAGTTTTGTCTCCGCCATTGAGTGAATTGACAAACTAACAAATGCACTTGTACACGTACTGCAACTTACCTCCGACATTGGAGTATCCCGACACAGGCGGGAAATTAATTCCCAGGGGATACCTAAACGGCTGTAGCGGCCGGTCGGTGAGAGCGCCAGCATGAACCTCCAGCCATTCTTCCATTCCGATCTTTTTTATGCGCCTTCTCGCATTTGCAAACCAGTTCGATACCTGAGTGAGAGTCATTCCAGCTTGGACTGCTAGCATCTGCTTGTCTCCTTTGCTCGGGTAAGGACTGCTTCTGTGGTCCTTTATCCAGCGTACAAGAACCGAAGAGTTCCTCAGGGAAGGGGGACGATAAAGACCCATTTTGTGATCGCGATAGCCGACGCCTGAGGAGTCATCGCTGGGTGAAAGCGCTCCCTTCATAACTGGGCTTCCTTCCTGATCGGAGACGACCATTCCGATGGGGTCTACGACCGAATCTCTGGGAGAACAATTCATACTATCGACTGCTACAGGCATCGAGTGAGGAAGTGAAAGACAAGCTAGAGCGATGTGCACGAGTTAGTGGTCCTTGCAAAAGCTAAATTCCCAGGTTTTTGCGATGATTGCTTTGCGCATCGAGGACAAACGAAGCTATTTGTAGCAAAAATTGTCGCGCTAAGCGCCATAAGAGCATACGATGGCTGCAGCTATGAATTTCATTACCATCAACCGCTTGCCGCAAAGTACGTATCCAAGAGTGGCACTCCCATTGGGTGTGACCCCGTGCCTGTGGAATCCGACACACTGGCAGGGTGAAGTAGGTAAATGAAAATAGCACGAAATAAAGAAAAGTCGTTACATTTACACAAACTAAAAAATGAATAATTATTAATAACAGTGAAATCATTAACATGATTCAGAATAATTATTTTATGCTGTTATAATTATTGCCTGAAGTTTAGAGGATGTTCTATTTGTATCATTGGAGGAGAAATTTCTCATAATTACAATATGGTGAAGCTTGGTTTTGGAAGGTAGGGTAACTTGGAACAGGGTTGCTATCTTTCCCTACAGCCAAACTGGCTAGCCATACTTGCCACTGCTGAACTCCCAGTTCATGTAGACAGCACTAATGAAGAACAAAGCCTGCCACTTGATGTTGGGACTGCTTTTGGTCTCCCGTTCTAAGTTCACTTTACCCTTCTACTCAAAACAAATCTGATGCTTTTAAGTACAAAAGAGAAAAAAAAGATTGATGCCTTAATTTAAGACTCTCCCACTCAAGCATGTCCAATGAAACCTATCTCATCCGACACTTAATGGGACCCAAAAAAGTTGGATTAGGAGGTGGTCAGATTACGGAGTGACTATTAGCATACATTAATATGGGGAATGCTCCTCAAAAGATGGTTGGATTAGAGAGAATGTCGGATTACAGAGGTTTCACCGTTCATGTACATGCCGCAGCCAAGAAAGAATTCACATGGAATATCCTCTGACACAAATGGTTTTGTACAATCCAACTCAACAGCTGTAGGGCTGATGTGACACTATCCCCTTTGTCTCAATTAGGAATTATAAATTTGTTTTAGCAATTACAATTCTTGTGGTTATAATAATATCTATAATGCATCTATAATGTAACTATATATCTACCATTGGTCCAACCTATATCTATCTATCCATCTGTAGAAAGCAGTGCAGATACAGACCAGCATTCCTTAATCCTAAACTGAGTGACAAACATTTAGGAAGCAGAATTACTTTCCTTCATTAATGCCTCTCTAATGGATTATGTGTAATAAGGAACAAGTTTATGTGTTGGTATGTGCTAATCCCTATGTTATAAACATTTTTACTCGTGCAATGAATTTTAATACATATTATGAATCAAAAGTTGAATGACGTCTTTGTGAACTATAAAGGAAAGTATACTGCATGTGTGTGTGTATGTGTGTGTGTGTGTGTGTGTGTGTGCGTGGGTGTGTGGGTGTGTGGGTGTTTGTGGGTGTACATGTGTGTGCATGTGTGTGTGTGTGCGTGTGTGTGTGTGTGTGTGTGCGCGCACACGTGCGTGTGTGTGTGTGTGTGTGCAACACACATGCATGTGTTTATACCCCACAACCTAGCTGCAACACAAGCGAAAGGTATGCAATGTTCATGCTTACATTATGTACAGTTGACCCTATGTAATCTGGTCAATTTTGAGCTAGTACAAGTGGCTATATACATTCAGTGATTGCATGGGTATGTGTACTGTACATATAGTACGTACGTACGTACAGTGGAACCTGAGCCTCTCAGTGGGGCTTGAAAAATGTCAGATTAGGAGGTGGTCGGATTATGGAGTGACTGTTAGCATACTTTGATAATATGGTGACTGTACCTCATAAGATGGTCGGATTAGAGAGAATGTCGGATTATAGAGGTAGCAGATTACGGACATTTCACTGAACACACTTATTACTAACTTATGATAATCATAATATTTTTCATGCATGTGGTTCCTGTTTTCTCAAATGAAAAGTTTCCACTGTGTTAATGAGAGGTGTTTTGTGGCATACATGTTCCTCGTTTAGCGTGAAATTCACTGCAGCGACACAAACTGGTGCTGATAGTGAATGTACATAGCAAGCACAAAATTAAGTATTCTATTCTTCTTTTGGAAGATTATAACACATCTCGCAATGTACATTGTTTAGTGTACAGGTATACTATAGCTGGGAGGGGACACCTGCGCAACCCATACTCTAGCTGGGAGGGGACACCTGCGCAACCCATACTCTAGTTGGGAGGGGACACCTGCGCAACCCATACTCTAGTTGGGAGGGGACACCTGCGCAACCCATACTCTAGTTGGGAGGGGACACCTGCGCAACCCATACTCTAGTTGGGAGGGGACACCTGCGCAGCCCATACTCTAGTTGGGAGGGGACACCTGCGCAACCCATACTCTAGTTGGGAGGGGACACCTGCGCAACCCATACTCTAGTTGGGAGGGGACACCTGCGCAGCCCATACTCTAGTTGGGAGGGGACACCTGCGCAGCCCATACTCTAGTTGGGAGGGGACACCTGCGCAGCCCATACTCTAGTTGGGAGGGGACACCTGCGCAACCCGCCACTTAGCTCCTGCAAATTACAACAGTTAGCTCAAACACATGGTCAATTGCAATGAACAAGACTATATATCAGCATGTATTTCTGCGCTGCAGCAACCTGTCTAGAATCGATCACACAGGTACTTATGTAGGGCAGTCACCTGTGTACCTGTCTATAGCAGCCATTTGTCTATATAGCTACTTGTTTATAGCAGCCATATTCTACAGAGGCCGCCTGTCTAGAACAGCCACCTCTCTAGAGCAGTCACCTGTCTAGAGCAGCCACCTGTCAAGAACAGCCACCTGCCCAGTAGTCACCTGTCTAGAGCAGCCACCTGTCTAGAACAGCCAACTGTCAAGAACAGCCACCTGCCCAGTAGTCACCTGTCTAGAGCAGCCACCTGTCTAGAACAGCCAACTGTCTAGTACAGCCAACTGTCTAGTACAGCTACCTGTCTAGAGCAGCCACCTTGCACAACTAGACTGAAAAACATACATAATTCTGCATGCAGACACCTGTCCAATACACACCACTATACATCCTAGACGCTTACACATCTGGATAACACAGATTCTACTTTAGGGAAGACAACTTGGTATATTCCTGGTCCAGCCAGCACAGCATAGGGATGTGCAATGAAAAAACTTGTACAAACTCATGCATTGGTCATTAATATATTATTACTGCAGATCATGTGTTTAATTAATTAATTGAATACAGGTGCAATGTCCACTACTCTTCTTGTATAATAGGTGACAACTAGGCTTGAGCCAATTGTGCGCACATAATTATTTATATTTCCTCTGTGAATCATGAATAATTTCCAAATAGTAGGGAACTTTGTAAAAAAAAATAATTGTAGTACAGCATGGAATGTATTTCCTTCCCCATTAAATGGCTCTTTCTTTCACAATAGGAAGTATTCCCTTAAGAATTCATAAGAACACATCATTTGTGCTGCGCAGTGAGTATAAACAGTTTGCCATTTGCTGTCTGAGATGTCAAAAATATGATTCTTTACAAGTAGAAAACTTCAGTAACAAAGTTGCAGTGCACAAGCCATCACCTATGGGATGTATCTCATGCAGCTGAGTGATAGGGCATGGATGAAGAATTGAATAAAACAATAGGTGTTATTTGGTGAATAATTGGCTCGTGCCTAGCGACAGCATGGCGAGATGGCCACTGCGTAATGAAGAGAATGATTATTGCTGCAGTGAAGTTCACTTGTTTGAGTTAGCAATTAATTGTTTTAGGCACTACTGGTCTGTGCACTTGAGAGACAAGTGTTACACATACTGTGAACCTCTATAATAAGGACACCATTGGGACCACCGTTAACTGTCCTGTACAGTGAAACCTCTATAATAAGGACACAATTTGGACCACCGTTAACTGTCCTGTACTGTGAACCTCTATAATAAGGACACCATTGGGACCAATGTTAACTGTCCTGTTTGTGGAGGTGCTGAAATATTTCAAAGGTTTTATATGTACACATATCATAGCAAGGAAATTCAAATGGGGCAGAGCAGTGGTGTCCTGCTAAAGGAGGTGGCTGCATTACAGAGGTGTCCTTGAACAGAGGCCTCCCTGTATCCCCTCATGATCAGAAGACACACCCATGCAGGAACTGCTAGTGAACCCTGCACACCCCATTAAGCAGTGGTGACAGAGCAATGAGCAAATCAAACTATGGCAGCGTGGGAGAAGACGGGAGGGGAAGCTAGATAAGCAATTTCGCTCCAACGTAAACTCCACTTAATGGGCAGGGATGGGGCTAAAGTCGCCCAGCTGGGTATAATCATCCCAGTGGAATATGTAGACATATTTGTTCAGCCTCCCCCTCAAATGCCTGTTTACGTACAGGTTGGAGTTTTTCGGAATTCACATTCCTGTAAACATACAAGCCACCTTAGAGTGTAGCACCACACATTTTGTATACCACACAATACAGTGTTGTGTGTCCCATGCACTCACTTCCTATTGAGTAGTCCATGAAGCTAGGGTAATTCACATAATACATAACTGCAAACACATATTATGTCAGTTTTGAATTCAGTAAAGTATCATAAGCATTTATGCATGTATCGCTCTCTCCGTGCGTGTGTGTGTGTGTGTTTGTGTGTGTGTGTGTGTGTGTGTGTGTGTTGTGTGCAGGCATGTGTGTGTGTGTGTGTGTGTGTGTGTGTGTGTGTGTGTGCATGTGTGCATGCATGTATCTATGCATGTATCTATGCATGTGTGTGCTGTTGTGTAAGTGTGCGCACATGCATGTGTTCATTTAACCTGAGGCACGAGATAAGCATTGTTGATACTCAAACATGATTGCATGTGAGCATGTGTGGATGTGTGTGCCACTGTATTCGTGTACACAAACTAGGTCACTTACACTACAAACTGTCCACGTGTTTTCATTAGTACTGTGCCTACAACTGATATGTACATGTGTATGCTTGTGAATATTTTGTGCAGATGAAAATGAAAACATGCGTTTGGAGTGACTGCATAAACGTGTGTGTGTGTGTGTGTGTGTGTGTGTTAAGAGTGCAAGCATATACACATGGAATATGGGAAGATATTTACTTTTACACGTGTACATAAATGTGTGTGCGCACGTGCACACTGGCGTCTACTTAGTTTTACTGGACTGACTGAATGCATGGGTGATCGAGGATGCCAGCCACATTTCCCAAATCAACTATAAAATATACCATCTTAGCCACCTCTGACGCAGTCAACTCAGTGTGTGCCTACGTAATACAGTGAAATCTCTCTAATCCAAGCCTCTAAATTGGCCACACTGTCTAAACTGGCCATTCTGTCTAGTCCCAGAGGTTAACCACATATTGGAATGAACCTGTCTATTCCGACCACCTCTCCAATCTGGGCGAATTTCTTGGTCCCAATGGCCAGACTAGAGAGATTTCAACGTACCATTGTTTCCTGTTGCTGTCATTCTCACTACGATGTAATCCTTGCATAGTATGGTGCAGTATGGCTACTTTGAAGTCACATTGAACTCATTATGTTGAAATATTAGCCTATGGTCCACAAGTTTTGTTCTTATGTGCACAAGTATTCCACCCCAAACAAATCATAACTTTCCTCACTTCATTGTACGGTGAACTCTCCACTACGGCCACCTTTAGACTAAGAGAATGGTTGAAATAGAGAGATGGTTGGAAGAGAGAGATGGTTGAAATAGAGAAGTGGTTGGAATAGAGAGGTAGTCGGAATGGAGAGGTAGTTGGAATGGAGAGGTGGTTGGAATGAAGAGGTAGTCGGAATGGAGAGGTGGTTGGAATGGAGAGGTAGTCGGAATGGAGAGGTGGTTGGAATGGAGAGGTAGTCGGAATGGAGAGGTGGTTGGAATGGAGATCTAGAGGTAGTCGGAATGGAGAGGTAGTCGGAATGGAGAGGTGGTTGGAATGAAGAGGTAGTCGGAATGGAGAGGTGGTTGGAATGGAGAGGTAGTCGGAATGGAGAGGTAGTCGGAATGGAGAGGTGGTTGGAATGAAGAGGTAGTCGGAATGGAGAGGCAGTCGGAATGGAGAGGTGGTTGGAATGGAGAGGTAGTCGGAATGGAGAGTTAGTTGGAATAGAGAGGTGGTCGGAATGGAGAGGTAGTCGGAATGGAGAGGTGGTTGGAATGGAGAGGTGGTCAGAAGAGGGAGGTGGTTGGAAAGGGGAGGTGGTCGGAAGAGGGAGGTGGTTGGAATGGAGAGGTGGTTGGAAGAGGGAGGTGATCGGTAGAGTAAAGTGTCGGAATAAAGAGGTGGTTAGATTAGAGAGGTGATTATTATTATTAGGACTATAATGATAATAATAGTATTCATTTTGTATGAACATAATAAAAATGATTTTGTAACAAAATTTTCATGAACTTAAAAAGGAAATGAACAACTGTA
>CAUJGJ010000258.1:2636100-2651100 GCA_963170055.1 Halisarca cf. caerulea | reverse complement strand
TTGACAATGACAAATTCGTGTGAAGAATGAAGAAGGAGGTAAACACATAAGAACCAGTTAGCTATCAACAGCTATAAAGACACAGGAGCTGACACGGTTGGTATGGCAACAGTCACACCAGCCCTCAGGGGACAATCAGAAAATTACCAGTACTCTCCAAATCAGAAAATGGGGAAAGAATTTTAGAATAATAAACAGGAGTGTGTGTATCTATGGTGATATGTAGTTAGAAGTGTGGAAACGCCACCAAAGCTGGCATGCCTGGCACGGCTACTGCAGTATCAAGAAGTGATCTCACTCTCTCAACATCAGAAAAACAAGGAAACACTAGAACTATGTGCCACTGCAGTATTCAGTTATGCTGTTTTGGTAGAGATGTTGCACTACATCCCATTGTTATCAATAGTCCACGAGTTGTACGCACATGACACGGGCATCATGAGACAAGAGCATGACCTGGGGACTGTGTGCTACCAGGAACATATACTAACCAGGATTATGTTCTGACCAGGAGTGTTTGCCAGCCAGGAACGTGTGCAAACCAGGAGTGTGTCATTCAACATGTAACCAAGCCTCACAGCTACTCTGCGTATTCCCTTATACATAAAGACCTCAAAACACTGAGCAATTCATTTCCTTTCTAGATTTTACATAGACTACATTTATAGAGAGGGGGGAACCCTCCTCCCTACTCAAGCAAGAGGTGATGAGGTACAAAAGTCGTTTCGGACCCCCAGGTGAAATGCGACGAGTTGAGGAAAAGAGAACCAGTAGGGCAGTGTAGAGCTGTATAATGTGGTGGTCACAAACGAATGGGTAAGGTGTGGGGATGTGACACATAGCACAAACAAAAAAGCTATGTGTGAAGGCAACACACTTATAGCGGAGACAAAAAGATAAACAAACAAACAAACACATGTTCACATCACCCATGATTACATCAGGGATTGTATAATCATACAAACTTCACTCATTTCCTTCCATTCCTCTGTAGTTTGGGAGAGGAGGGGGCTGGTAGCAAAGGCCAAGCCAGCATTATTGATACACACGTCCACTCCTCCTAGGTCTTCCTTGGCTTTGGAGAAGAGAGATTTGATCTCTTCTTCACTACGAACGTCACATTTTATTGGAACAACACATCCTTCTACTCCTTTCGCCTTCAGTTCTTTAGACAGTTCCTACAACACGCGGATTGAGTGTTGGTAGTTGAAGGTACCGGAGAACAAAAGCTTGATGAATATGAATGTACAAACCTCCACTTTCGCTATGTTCCTAGAGCATCCAATAACCTTCATCCCAGAACGCGCTAACTCCTTAACCGTATCATACCCAATGCCAGCCGAAGCTCCAGTGACCAAAGCAACTTTTCCCTTCCAACGATGCATTGCCTTTCTTTGGGGTGGTGATTGCGCAATTGCAACTGCATCACGTGATCCAAGTGTGCCGCGATTTTACTACAAGACGACTTTTAACGTCAATACGCGCCAAGAGAGCACATCCTATTGCTGACAATCGCAGGTTCTTGTTAAAGTTTACAAAACTTGTTCAATTTATAAAAAATGCACAAACTTGCAACTCTACAGCCATAGACTGTTGTAGAGTCTATGCTACAACTGAAATATATCAAGGGTACCAACTTCACAATTTTACTTTTTTCTTCTGCGATGAAATGGTGGGTTGACACACAGCCAAGCTTACATAATCATGCATATTGCTGAAGACATAAACCATTACAGGACAGCTGTCCGAAAAACTTCCCTTCACCATACCTGAGTTGTTGGTATTGCGAGTATGTTATTAATCTGAAGGGCAGAGGAAGAAACACAATGCAGTACAGTGCAACCTCACTTATCCGAACCCCTGGGGTCAGCCAGTTTGAACAAAGTGTTCAGATAAGTGAAAAGTTTGGATAACTGGAGTGATGTACAGAATGCTCATAGTACAAATCACTAATAAGACAAGAGCTTAATGGTGATGGTACACATAAACTCCATTACAGGTATCTTAACGAGGTTTCTGGCATGTTCGGATAAACAAGGGTTCAGATAACCGAGGTACCACTGTACTTCTACGTGTGAGTAGGCCTAACATGAAACAAGCATGAATATGTGGATGCTAGTCAACTTGATCTATTGTACAGAGAATGTATTGGACCACTGAGCACAGAAAAAGTGGCTGTAGTTCCTTCACAAGAGCCAGTGTAGATAACTATACAAAGGAACTGCTGTTGACTATCTATGATTCAATAAACTCAATCATACAAAGTCTTTAGATGTGGAACATTCATGAGTCAAAGACAGGGCTGGAGGAACCACTAGGGCGGGAGGAACCACTGGGGCGGGAGGAACCACTGAGGCAGAAGGAACCACTAGGGCAGGAGGAACCACTGGGGCAGGAGGAACCACTGGGGTGGGAGGAACCACTGGGGCAGGAGGAACCACTGGGGCGGGAGGAACCACTGGGGCAGGAGGAACCACTGGGGCGGGAGGAACCACTAGGGCAGGAGGAACCACTGGGGCAGGAGGAACCACTGGGGCGGGCGGAACCACTGGGGCGGGAGGAACCACTGGGGCGGGAGGAACCACTGGGGCAGGAGGAACCACTGGGGCAGGAAGGGCAATGACCATACCACCTTTCTTACCAAACCTCAAAATTCATTGTCAGTTAGGAGTTCATAGATAGACTATTGTCATCGGATTAAATGGCAGGACCACACCATGATTCAGATGAGATGCCCCGCCACTTTTGGATTAGTCTCACGTAACCAGACACGCTCTCACCAGATTGGGTCGGGCTATGTGAGGCTACTTTTGGATAGCTTCCTCCTGGCCTGAATGACTGTAATTAATGGGAGTACTGTATTTCCAAGTCTCCAATGTTAGGGATAGAGAGAGAAAGCATACTGCCTTGCATGGAAACTGTACTGAAGGAGATCTAATACTCACATCAACTCTAGGATGGGCAGAAAGTGCACACACTACCAAGGAAGCAATGTCTTCAGCTTCCAAGACCTGTGGAGTGAGAGAGAGTAGTGAGAAGTCACTACAGGAAGTTCTACAGAATGACTGCATACAGTACACACAAGTACCAACGTGCAAATACACATAGCTTGTCTGTTTGAATACTTGTACATGCCCATATACATAGTACATGATGCACACTTGTGGACGCATAAAGCACTACATCCCTGCAACATTGCAAGTCACCATGTTTATACCTCAGTAAGATGATCATATTCCTTTTTCTTAGATTCTTCAATATCATCAACACCCTTTGCTCTACCTCTGAACTCAGTGCAGGTTGTACCAGGAGAGATAGCCTTCAATGAAAAAGGAGGAAACGGATGATATGTAAGTGCCGAAAAATAGCTAGTAATGGGCAAGGCTGTGGGAATAGGTCGGGACGGTCGTTTGATATTATTGTTGATACGGATATACATATGTATACAATTAGTAAACTCTGAAATTAAGCCTGGCTTTTTCATATGGCTCAAGCAATGCCCTTTGACTGTATCTTGTACACATCCCATGTGACAACTAATGCCCAGCTGCAGCAGTTAAACCATCCACACAGATCATCATCATCTCAAGTACAGGACCCACCAACGCACACACAGGACCACCAACTCACACACAGGACCACCAACTCACATACAGCATCACCAATTCACACACGGGACCACCAACTCACACATAGGACCACCAACTCACACACAGGACCACCAACTCACACACAGGACCACCAACTCACATACAGCATCACCAATTCACACACGGGACCACCAATTCACACACGGGACCACCAACTCACACATAGGACCACCAACTCACACACAGGACAACCAAATCACACACAGGACCACCAACTCACACACAGGACCACCAACTCACATACAGCATCACCAATTCACACACAGGACCACCAACTCACACACAGGACCACCAACTCACACACAGGACCACTAACTCACACACAGGACCACCAACTCACACACAGGACCACCAACTCACACACAGGACCACCAACTCACACACAGGACCACCAACTCACACACAGGACCACCAACTCACACACAGGACCACCAACTCACAGTGACTCTGATCTTGCTCTTCTTCTGTCTCAGTTCTACTCTGATCCCTTCAGTCAGAGCTGTCACTGCGTACTTTGTGGCTGAATAGAAAGCATACACACTGCCTCTGGGGGGACGATGCCCAAGAACACTATTGGAATACAGTAAATAAAACTTGAAAAAGACAAAAGTAAATCTTATGAAAGTGTCTGGCAACAGATTGATACTATATAGTGTAATCAACTCTCATTAATCCAATATAAAATGCCAGACTATCCAAATCAATAGTTCTGGCATGAAATCATGCCAAAAATTGCAAGACTTCATTTTTTCTAAATAATACCAGCTTGCATCTTCCTGAGATTAAATTATTAATACATTGTTATTAATACATTATATGTACATGAAAATATTCATAGGTAAATATACTGTACTATCTAAACATACCAACAGTTTTGATCATTTGCACATTCAAATTAAAAAAGGCCAAGAACAACCCACTTGATGATTTGCAAGATATAGACTATACATCTCGTGTACAAAACCAGTGCTCACATGTTTGGTATGTACTGCACGTACGTACCTGTTAATGTTGATGATGTGTCCATCGTCACATTTTCTCTCCTCCATCTGCTTTACAAACTCTCTAGTCACAGTCATCAGACCTACAACATTCACCTGTTGGTAGGAATAGAGCAAGTGAGGGTAATTTTGCTGCAAGGTATTATCCTACTAGTTTCATACCCAGCCCATTCTGCTGTCAGCCATTTCATTCTACACCCAACGAAATTAAGGGGCTGGGTACAAGACTATTGTTCTAATGCAGCCACACACCCACCCCATATACATCACCCCTACAGGAGGTCAGCACACTGCCATGATGTGAAGTGAGGCATACTAGAAACAGTGCGTTTGAGTGAAGCGTATGTACACATGATTGAGTATCTGGCATAGCTGGGCCTTTCTGTTGTTAAATAGGCCCAACTGTTGACGCCAGTCCCCAAAAATGGCCAGACAAATTTTGGTTGGCCATGCTAGACAAACGAGTGAGTGGGAGTACTAGTGGGTTCATTGCATTGTGCATGTGGCATGAATGCATAATATTTTATTCTGACTGAATCAATGGAGTGATGCCAAACACACACATTGTTTACAGGATATAAAAAATTTCCCTCACTGAAAGCAATCACTGATATGTACACATGCATGCATTGGCTTCATTAAACTGGGAATTTATAAAATTGATTCTTAGTCAAGCAGACCCTGGAGTGAAATGTTGATTCAAAGGACTTAGTCCAGAAAGAATCGTTTATTCACTTCAGGCGGTTATCGTTCTCATTAAGCTTACTTCAACAGCAAACGAACCTCGCACATCTCCTTCCATTCGTCCGTACTCTGAGAGAGAAGAGAATTCTTCAGGTAGGCCAACCCAGCGTTGTTGACACACACGTCCACTCCTCCTAGCTCTTCCTTGGCTTTGGAGAAGAGAGATTTGATTTCTTCTTCACTACAAACATCACACTTCATTGGAACAACACATCCTTCTACTTCTTTCTCCTTCAGTTCCTTAGACAATTCCTATGACATGTGTACATTTTTGTAGTTAAAGTGTAGGAGCATGAAAAGCTAGCTATTTTATGCTTTGGATATAACCGTATACCAACTCCAACCTTATACCAACCAATACACAACCTTATACGGCCTTAATAGTAGCCTCTGGCTAATGGCTTACCCAGTTAGAATAAGAAAATAAGAAATGAAATAAGAAATAATCATTATGGAGAAACACCACCATTATTGCCAAAAGTTGCAATAAATCAGAGTAAAAATCATGCATTTGGCAATAAGGGAAGTCTGATTAGCCTGATATAATTAGGATATAATAAACAAACAAACCTCCACTTTCGCTACATTCCTCGAACATCCCACAACCTTCATCCCAGAACGTGCTAGTTCTTTAGCGGTATCATATCCGATACCAGAAGATGCTCCAGTCACTAAAGCAACTTTTCCTTTCCAACGATGCATTCCAACAGTACACCGACGATTGCGTAAAATGAATATCACGTGATCACAAAATTTTGGAGAGGTACTTAAATTTTACGATTTGATACCCGCTACTCGAAGGAAAGTGGGCAGTGGCAGAAACTAACAAGCCCCCATGTAGTATTTAAATATAACAATTACATTTTCGGAAATTCGTTTGCTATACAAAAGTATAGTGCAGCTAACCAAAATCACCCAATTGACAACATCTCACACTAGTCTCGTACCCAGACCGTCACTCAAGTGCCGCCATCAGACTAACCTCACACAGTCTAATCATAGATACTCCAACACCTATGGTCTAATTATGGATGATAGGATTATATGGTCGCTTATCACAGTATGACTCCTAGTAAGCAACCATAGCCTTCGTACCTTCGGGTCTTCAGCAATAAATACACCAATGCACGGTTAATAACTATTACATAAACATAGCACACAAAGGGTTCTCTCTTCACAACTCCTGAGTTGCAGGCCTCACTATTATGTCATTAACCTGAGGAAAAGACAGACAATAAAAATAGAGAGAGGAATAGTGTTAAAAACACTTAAAATTTGATATGAGACTTTACAGAATGACGTACCAAACATATATACATACAGACAGCCACGCCGTTGACCATGCTAATGTGGGGCTCGCTCAGGATTGCCCCAAATAGAGCACAATTTTTCTGTAAGTCAGTAGACAAGCCTCACTAGCCAGTTGTAGACATTACATTCACACACACACACACACACACACACACACACACACACACACACACACACACACACACACACACTCACACACACACATGTACACACACACACACACACACACATTCTCTCTCTCTCTCTCTCTCTCTCACACACACACACACACACACACAAAGACCATATGTAAAATGAATAGCCCCGTATATTATCAAATTTTGGTTTCCACATGAAAATGCTTAACCGACAATTGAGACCAGCTTATGGGGTTAAAGTCACTACACAACGTCAACACTACAGAACTGCATTTTACACTACATTACATGTAAACAGTTGAATGGGCTAAGTTACAGTAATACTGTATAGAGTATCAACATCCACGGAAGAGGTATGGTCAATTACTCACGTCAACTCTAGGATGGGCTGAAAGAGCAAATACAATCAAAGAAGTGATGTCCTCAGCCTCCAAGACCTCCTGCATGGGAGGAGAGTCTAATACAACATAACAACAAACACCCGAATCATTCCCACTGGACATGTACACAGCACTCAGCACACCACAGTGCACCTCCACAAGTTTATCGTATTCTTTCTTAGATTCCTCAATATCTTCAACTCCTTGAGCTCTTCCTCTGAATTCAGTGCGAACAAAGCCAGGAGAGATACCCTTCAAAGAAGAAAATTCAAAACTTTATATAAAGAACAAATCTTACATTAACCACCAACTTGTGTACAGGACCACCAACTCACACATACAGGACCACCAACTCACATACAGGACCACCAACTCACACACAGGACCACCGACTCACACACAGGACCACCAACTCACACACAGGACCACCAACTCACACACAGGACCACCAACACACACACAGGACCACCAACTCACACACAGGACCACCGACTCACACACAGGACCACCGACTCACATACAGCATCACCAATTCACACACGGGACCACCGACTCACACACAGGACCACCGACTCACACACAGGACCACCGACTCACACACAGGACCACCAACTCACACACAGGACCACCAACTCACACACAGGACCACCAACTCACACACAGGACCACCAACTCACACACAGGACCACCAACTCACACACAGGACCACCAACTCACACACAGGACCACCAACTCACACACAGGACCACCAACTCACACACAGGACCACCAACTCACACACAGGACCACCAACTCACACACAGGACCACCAACTCACACACAGGACCACCAACTCACACACAGGACCACCAACTCACACACAGGACCACCAACTCACACACAGGACCACCAACACACACACAGGACCACCAACACACACACAGGACCACCAACTCACAGTGACTCTGATCTTGCTCTTCTTCTGTCTCAGTTCTACTCTGATCCCTTCAGTCAGAGCTGTCACTGCGTACTTTGTGGCTGTGTAGAAGGCGTACTCTGGTCGAGTAGTTGTGCGATGTCCAGAAACACTAAAATAAGGAGGAAATGTATACATTGTAATCAAGTGGAATTTAAATACTCTTCCACATTATATTAGGGAAAAGTAAGATAATTTGGAAACGGTTGATCAAAAGTGTGAACAACTATAGGCCTTAAGTAAGTATATTTGGTAATGCTGTCCATATTAGGAATTGGGGAGTCAGCAGTGGTAAATATGGCCAGACAGCACAGCTGTAACAGATGCAAAGATCCTGTTCCATTCCATCCCTAGTGTTCCATTTTACCCCTAGTGTTCCTTTTTCCATCTTGCTTACTACCCTACCTGTTAATGTTGATGATATGTCCATTATCACATTTTCTCTCTTGCATCTGCTTCACAAACTCTCTAGTCACAGTCATCAGTCCAACAACGTTCACCTGTCAAACAAAAACAGCAACAACTCTCACTAGTACTAGTATTAGCACTACTATACCCCTACTGCTGTAACACCACAATTATACCTCTACAGTCTCCTTCCATTCTTCTGTGGTTTGTGATAAAAGTGGTTTTGTCGTGAAAGTTAGCCCAGCACTATTAACACACACGTCCACACCCCCTAGCTCTTCCTTGGCTTTGGAGAAGAGAGATTTGATCTCTTCTTCGTTACGAACGTTACACTTCATTGGAACAACACATCCTTGTGCTCCTTTCTCCTTCAAGTCCTTAGACAATTCCTGCCAGAAAGGAATGACGCATTTAATCATACAAGCAGATCATTCGAAAGAAACTTTCTATTCCAAACACCAATGGTTCATGACGAATACCTATAGCATAAATTAATACCTCGATTTTCCCTGTGCTTCTCGAACATCCTATAACCTTCATCCCAGAACGCGCTAGTTCTTTAGCGGTATCATATCCGATACCAGAAGAAGCTCCAGTAACTAAAGCAACTTTTCCTTTCCAGCGATCCATGGGGTTAGTCTCGCGAACCAGTCCTTTACTCGCCCTCCATTTTATGGAAATGGAGGACGGTTAGGGGTCTTGTGCCCGAGACCATAAATATTGATACTCTAACTACCATATAGATACTCCATCATACTACGTAACATGCCGAGACTATCATGGGTCAAAGCATAGACTATGCGGCAACAGCAGAGCATTTTGTAACCAGCCCATCACTGATGGCCATGGCTTGAGGATGACTGGACTCTGAGAGCAGGTGTTCCAATCCTTCTGTGACAGAAAAAATAATTATTGTATTTTAATTTACCCTATTTTCTCCTCTGGGTGTTGGGACTGTGGGAACAGCATTTTAATAGTAATATCTGAATGGTCGCTACATGCATGGCTTAACAGCTTGTTGATTGGGTTTCAGTACCAGGGGGTGGTGGGTGGGTTTGCTCCCCAACCAACACAGATTTATCAGATTTTGCCTGAGCTAATATAAACCAATGGCATTCATGTAGGTTTCTGTTTAATATATGAACGCCATGAAGCTTGCCCATTTAGTGTCAGCTAATTATATTCTTCGACTTGTCGATTGTCATGATATGCACAAAATTAAAGAGTTAATTCCACTATTAATCAAAAGATCACACATCAAAGAAAAAAATTATGAAGCCTATGTACATGCAAGAATAAGTGTCTACAGTTGAGATTCTCATTGTCAGTGAAATTGATTAAATTCTTGTACCAAAATGAACTTACATTTTTCTATCTGATTCACGAAACTTGAGTTGAAGATCGTACTCTGATATCATTCATCTATCGCAATGCAGAAGTGAAAAAATCAACACACACAACACCAAAGAATGCATGAGCATGATGGACTGCAAACTTGCACTATGCACTCACGTCAACTCTAGGATGAGCAGAAAGTGCTCCCACTACCAAAGAAGCAATGTCTTCAGCTTCCAAGATCTCCTACAATGAAGAGAAAACTTGTTTATATGCATCCACATCAAATGTATACACTCACACAAGCAAACAAATACACCACACCTAGACATCCACCCATCCACACACCCACACATCCACACACACACACACACACACACACACACATGCAAACACACGTGCACACCTCAACATTAACAAGCTTCTCAAAATCCTTCTTGGTCTCTTCAGTTGTGGATTCATCATATCTCTGAGCTCTGCCTAGAATCTCACTTCGTACGAAGCCAGGAGATATCCCCTATAGAATACCCAAAATGAGCCGTTAAACGGCTAATTCAAACAAACACAGTTGCACAAACCCCACAAGTGGTAAAAACAACCTTCTACGATTCGATCATTTGTGAGTCGCAAACAGATGTCAGATCATAAAGGTTTTAGTGTAGATTGTATGTAAACACACTCTTAGTGTATACGCCGCATAGATGAGTATGTTACACCTGTCTAGATCCCTCAGCTAGGGTGAATAGGAGAGACGAGTATGTTACACCTGTCTAGATCCCTCAGCTAGGGTGGATAGGAGAGATGAGTACGTTATACCTGTCTAGATCCCTCAGCTAGGGTGGATAGGAGAGATGAGTACATTATACCTGTCTAGATCCCTCAGCTAGGGTGGATAGGAGAGATTGTTGGATTACTTTGGTAAGCAATACAAGTGAATTCATTTCATGAATATAGCAAAAAGCGATTGAAATCAGAAAGGTAAGATGTTCTGGCCCATATATCTGGCAATGAGTTTCCATGACTTTGGTAGGGACACATCAGAATATACTGACAAACACAATAATGGAACTGTCAGTGTTATACTGGACCATGCAGGACCACCAACTCACACACAGGACCACCAACTCACACACAGGACCACCAACACACACACAAAACCACCAACTCACACTCAAAACCACCAACTCACACACAGGACCACCAACTCACAGTGACTCTGATCTTGCTCTTCTTCTGTCTCAATTCTACTCTGATCCCTTCAGTCAGAGCTGTCACAGCGTACTTTGTGGCCGTGTAGAAGGCAAAGGCAGGGCGTGCAGTGGTGCGATGTCCTGATACACTACACACAAACAGTCAAGATAACTCATGTACATACTACAGGTCTGCTTGAAGCTCAAGGTTACCTGTTCATAATGATGATGTGCCCATCATCACATTTCCTCTCTTCCATCTGTTTCACAAATTCTCTTGCAACTATCATCAGTCCAATTATATTCACCTGTTGACAATGAAGTGTGACACTTTGTTATATATGTGTTGCACACAACAAGTAATGAAACGTACGTCTGTACACTCTCTCCATTCCTCCGTGGTTTGGGAGAGGAGTGGTTGTGTAATGTACAGTACACCAGCATTGTTGACACACACGTCCACTCCTCCTAGATCTTCCTTGGCTTTGGAGAAGACGGATTTAACCTCCTCTTCTTTACTAACATCACACCTCATTGGAACAACACATCCTTCTACTCCTTTTTCCTTTAAGTCTTTGGACAGTTCCTGCAAAAAAGGCATCTAAACTGATCAACGGGCCTCAATGAGAGGACCATGAACTTTGTCTTTACCTCAATTTTGGCGATATTTCTTGAGCATCCGATGACCTTCATTCCACAACGCGCCAATTCATTCGCTATGGCATACCCAATACCCGCAGATGCTCCAGTCACTAACGCAACTCTCCCTTTCCAACGATCCATTGAGTAGGCCATTTTTATTGAGTCACGTGATTTAAGAGTGGGCTTCGAACGGTGCTGTCCCTTTACGAAAGGTGCACGTGTACCGCGGCATTCCAGCAGCGTACACAGATTTGTTCTCCTTAATCCGTATACAGTTTGTGTTTATTGTGGATAATATCCTTAGATAAAGCCAATTCATACTTATACCAGACTTTTAAGGCTGCTTATTCAAGCATGTTAGGTTCAGTGAACTTAGCACAATATCGTCACGTGCTATTTTACACGATCTGCATGCTACTTCAGAACACTACATTTAATCATAACATACCTTATGATAAAAAAGAATTGCTAAAAGCAAAGAAATGATGAAACTAGCTATATTTGCCGCATTTTGAGCTTCTTAATCTTTTACTATGGCAGAGACACTCAGAGTCCCGGTCTAGAATACTAATAGCAAACATTCTTCAACGTTGTTGAGTTGAGGATCTTACTATGATGTCATTGATCTACACAAAATGGAGAGTAAGCACTGAAGTACACATAGTTGAGAAGGGAATACAAACGGTCAAGTGCCAATAGATATATTAAATATAACTATATCACAACATGCACACACACAACTATGACATCACCCAAGATTGATGTATATACAGGACAATAAATTAAATTAAAAGGTCAAACAAGGTCTATTACACAGACATGCAGCTACACTTCAAAGGTGACCTGCAATCCATGCATAGTGGGGCATAACAAATATACAACCCATTGACTGTAATGTAAAGTGATTCATCCATGAACACCGCACTCACATCAACTCTAGGATGGGCAGAAAGTGCACCCACTACCAAAGAAGCAATGTCTTCAGCCTCCAAGATCTCCTGTATTTGGAAGAGGAAGGCAAAACTGCACAATTCAATTTACATCATTTACAGACTAGTTGTTAAATATGCTCAAAAGCATGCAAACAAGCAACACACCAACTTTCGATGTATAACAATTAACATATATTCTCAGTCTGGAAGAGTACCTCAACATTGACAAGCTTCTCAAAGTCCCTTTTGGTTTCTTCAATACTGGATTCATCCAGTCTATGACCTCTGCCTACAATTTCACTACGCACCCATCCAGGAGATATCCCCTACAAAACAGAGCATGTTCACTTTCAGTAAGGTTAACACAATTCAGAATATACTGTACAAAGTAAGTACAAATACCATGATGTGAGAGTTTATACAAAGCCTTGATAGTGCTTACTAAAGTCAAACCTGAATACAACCTCATGCCATAGGTGGAGGAAGGTACTCCTGCGTGCATAGTGTGTGTGTGTGTGTGTGTGTGTGTGTGTGTGTGTGTGTGTGTGTGTGTGTGTGTGTGTGTGTGTGAAGAGGGGAGGTACGTATCAGTTACAACCAAGGCTTGCATGAATGCTGCCCTTTCGATTCAGTATATGCTTCGCATGCAACACACATGCTGACATCAAACCTAGCTTGTTAGCTTACTAAAACAATATAACTGTTACAACAAAATATATACCTATAAACTTACACACAGGACCACCAACTCACACACAGGACCACCAACTCACACACAGGACCACCGACTCACACACAGGACCACCGACTCACACACAGGACCACCAACTCATACACAGGATCACCAACTCACACACAGGACCACCAACTCACACACGGGACCACCAACTCACACACAGGATCACCAACTCACACACAGGACCACCAACTCACACACAGGACCACCAACTCATATACAGGACCACCAACACACACACAGGACCACCAACACACACACAGGACCACCAACTCACACACAGGACCACTGACTCACACACAGGACCACCAACTCACACACAGGACCACCAACTCACACAGGACCACCAACTCACACACAGGACCACCAACTCACAGTGACTCTGATCTTGCTCTTCTTCTGTCTCAGTTCTACTCTGACCCCTTCAGTCAGAGCTGTCACAGCGTACTTCGCGGCCGTGTGGAAAGCGAAGGCAGGGTGTGCAGTGGTACGATGTCCTGAGACACTACACACAAACAGTCAAGATAACTCATGCACATACTACAGGTCTGCTTGAAGCTCAAGGCTACCTGTTCATAATGATGATGTGCCCATCATCACATTTTCTTTCTTCCATCTGTTTCACAAATTCTCTTGTAACTATCATCAGTCCAATTATATTCACCTGTTGACAATGAAGTGTGACACTTTGTTATACCGTATAGCGGGAAATTTTCGCGGAGTAATATTTTCGCGGATTTCGCCGTTATCCCAACATTCGCGAAATTTTAATCCGCGAAATCTTAGCACTACACATGTACATCCACAGCTACGTCGGGCTCAGGTACGTACACGCTAGGTCCCTGCACTGTTGTTCTTTGTGTAGCAGCAGTTTCTCAACAAGCTGGTCGTGCTATATATACGTCGCTTTTTCCCTTCTTCAAACGAAACGATCAGGTGGAGCGTGCACACCTGAAAGTTTCACCGTCCATTAGAAAGCAAAAGTAACCTCAAATCTTCCACTGATTTGTAAATGGTGTAAACAGCTTCAACTTGTGCTATTTCGTTCACACGATACTCTCAAAAGCTACTTTCCTACCATCACCTAAGAAAAGAAATGGCCTCCTGAATTTTAGGGATCCGCGAAAATATTATCCGCAAATTTCAAGAAATAAGCCATTCGCGAAAGTTTTACCGGGCCCCGCGAAAATTTCCCGCTATACGGTATGTGTTGCACACAACAAGTACCGTATTTCTTCCAATTAGTGCGCCTCTCTAATGATGGCGCCCCTTCGACTCAAAGATAATATTTTTCGTTCTCTAGAAGAGCCTCCCAGACAAGGAATTTATTTTTTGGGGGCGCTTAGTAATTGGAATCCTCCTGACGGTGAACTGCAGTAACGGCATACAAGTGGTAGGTGTTGGCTAAATCCCTGTCACAATCGAGCATCTATTCATTCCAAGGCTCCCATCTGTCTTTGTGGACCATAACAACCGTGCAAAACATAATCTACCTCCCACGTGTGGACTCGACGGGCCGCCATATTATATCGATCGAAAATCATTCTAATTACTAAGCACCCTTCTAATGATGGCACCC
>CAUJGJ010000258.1:2586100-2631100 GCA_963170055.1 Halisarca cf. caerulea | reverse complement strand
GGACGAATTTAGTAAGCCGGGCCAAGATGATGAGCCGGGCCGAGATGATGTGCCGGGCCAAGATAGCAGTGTTTGTACAAGGGACGACTAAAGAGTCATTAATCGATTTTCCTAAACTTAATTGTGATTTTCAGTTCGTCAGTTATCGTTTGTGAGGGCCACGGCGACAAGCAGTGAACTCGATGGTGTAAGGTAAAGGAGGGTAATTTGGAGCACGCTGGTAATTTGGAACAGCTAGGGCCTGTAACTTTTGCTGTGGTCAAGTTACCCCACCATCCTTGCTACTGCCAACCCCCCCCCCCCCTTCATGGAGACAATACAGACAAGAAATAATGGATGTAGCTTGTGGTTGACACTGCTTTTGGCCTGACTGTTCCGAATTACCCACTGTTCCAAATTACCCCCCTTTACCTAATAGTTAGTCTTCAGCGTGCAGTTTTAACATTAAGGTGGCGTAGTCTCGCGTCGCACAGACCCTATTCTCGCCTCCATTTTTTATTATGACGTCACACGGTCTTCATAGTAATTGGATGGCTGAGGTGTCGGCTGGCCTTTGCATCCATCAGAGCCTCTATGTATCATGTGTAACCATGGGAGCAGATCCTCATGTAGGCATGAGCCAATTATTCACCAAGTACCACCTATTATTTTATTCAATTATTTGTCCAAACTCCACCTATTATTCTCAAATGCACACCCTATTATTCAGCTCCAATGCCTTCCTTACATGACGTTCTATGTACTGTAGCTTTATTGGTAAAGTTTCCCACTTGTAAAGAATCATGTTTGTGACAGCTTAGACAGAAGACTCAACATTATTTATACTCACTGCAGCATGAATTGTGTGGTCTTATGCAATCTTAAGGGAATAGTTCCTACTGTGAAATGAAACAGCCATTTAAAGGGGAAGGAAACGCGCCCTATGTTGGCCTGATTGGCCATTTTGTGCTACAAATTTTAGAATGTTCCCTATTATTTGCAAATTATTCCTGATTCACAAAGGTGCCTATTATTCATGAAATTATATGCGCATAATTGGCTCATGCCTATCCTCATGCAATCACCTAATCTCTGCAGCCGATTCAAACATCAACCTTGCAACATCTGAGGGGCGAATTCCCTCCATGGCTGCATAAACTTTCAAATTGCATGTTCTTTTTTTTACCTTTATTTTATATTTCATTATATTGTTTCTTAAAGTTTATAGTATATCATCTATTCTCCTGCTCAGCCTATGCCCACTTATCTCATAGATACTCAAACCCTATGCTTATACTTATTAACTAGTATGTACTGCATTTGCTGTGATGCATAATTATATTCATTGTCGTTGCACACACACACACACACACACACACACACACACACACACACACACACACACACACACACACACACACACACACACACACACACACACACACACACACACACACACACACACACACACACACACACACACACACACACACACACACACACACACACACACACACACACACACACACACACACACACACACACACACACACACACACACACACACACGCTGAAGACTAACTATACACTATATCGAGTTCACTGCATGCTTGTCGCCGTGGCCATCATGAACGATAACTGACGAACTGAACATCACAATTAAGTTTAGGAAAATCGATTAATCACTCTTTGTCGTCCCTTGTACAAACACTGCTATCTCGGCCAGGCACGTCATCTTGGCCCGGCTTACTAAATTCGCCCCGTGACCCTTCTCGGCCACCATATATGGGTCATGACCAAAACATGGGAGGGGATGGGACGAGCTGGGACTAATGTCACGTGACATGGGACGCTATGCGCATGATTTGGGAGAGATGACACGTGAATGGGACAAATGAAAATGGCGCATGGGATGGATAAAAATTTGAGCCAGAATGAAAAAATTGGCCAACCAGAATCAACGCTTAGACTGGAGTGAACAAAAGTGACGCATGCAAGGAATGAGAAAGGCGTAGAGACTAGCAATGGCCAAATTTCAATAGTCTACGAACAACTTTGATGAATGCTATGATGCAAGTGTACTATAGTTAGTGCAAATTGCTAATTCTTCCTCATTTAAGCTTGTAATGCACAGCAATGCTGTCTGTTAAGTAATTTAAAAGCTTTCTTGGTTTAAATTCATCCACTTCCAGTATGTCTTCTATTAGCCTAAGAAGTACCATTGCCTGCAATGTTATTAGTAGAGAATAAATTACACTGAAACCTATCATTTGTGTAGTGCTAAAAAACACTCAGTGGGTTTGCAGGGGATGTGGGTTTGCATTGGGTCAGTGGGTTTGCAGGGGATGTGGGTTTGCATTGGGTCAGTGGGTTTGCAGGGGATGTGATACCTATGCATGTATACATACATATTACATAATCTTTCAGTATCTTAACAGCTTATAACATGTAATACATCCCAATGCTGGGGTGTACATACATGTTGTTTAATGCATAGACATGCATACTTGGAAAAGTATTGTTTTGTTTTGCGGTTGTGTTTGATGTCTCCATGCTCCTGTCTTGAGAAAGGATTTGACCTATTTGTATATGCAACATGCAAACAAAACATCAGTTGCAGTAGATAACGTGCACACGTTATACTATGCTACATGTAAGCTGCATGTATGTAACTATACATGCACACAAATGTACAGTATATTGATACATAAGAATTATAGGTGTATATAAATGCATGTATGCATACCATTGTCAACCACTCCTTCGTTTTGTGGCTCCTCCTCATCCTCAGCCACAATAGGTGAAATGTTTTCTGCATTACAGATATACGTACAATGGGTAATTGTACAAAGGTACGTAGCTATGATTTTTTCACACTACCTTCTGTATCTCTATCAGCTTGATTGTTTGCTGTAGCATCACCAGGTTGTAACCCTAGCAATAGTAGTAGTACAGGTTGTATTGCTACAGTATAGCTAGTGATTTGTGTAAGTGTATTAGCTGTGGTTTACGTAAGATCACAATTAAACCTATATATAGTACTGCTATTTGTAGTCACTTCTTTGCTGACATCTTGATGCATGCTGCTATGTTCTCTTAGATGTGCTACGATCTCAGTGGGATCTTCACACTTGAGCAGCTCTATTTCTCCTGGCTCTCTTCACAGAGAACGGTAGGAATCCTTGAGTCGGTATTCCTCCATACCACAAAGACCCCGTTGCAATTTATTATGTTAGTATGCTTGTAGCTGGAATAACAAGAGGATCATTACATCCAAGGGAACTTGTTTCCATTGGTGTAAGTCCTTGAGGACTCTTTTGAGAGCTTCGAACTTGTTAGTGGTGATGCCACTATAAGGATAGTAGATGTGAAGTTTTTCTAGCTTCCATCTACCCAAGTGCCCAGCCACCACCTTGTGAATATTGCTGGAGTAATATTCGGCAAAAGATTGATCCCACACTAATTGGTATTTGGCCAAAAGGGTGGTGTATGCCTCCTGTGACGACTGATACAGTAGCTGCCTTACATGCTCTGTGTAAATCCCAATATCTTCAATAGAAGCACCCCGATCTTTGAGCCACCTACGGATGTCTTGCAGAACATGGTTCCAGCAATATACATGTGCCATATGTGGCACCTCTGCATCTATGGCATTTGTGATGGCCTTTTCTTGGTCAGTGACAATGGGGGAATTACTAGTGCAAAGTGATGGCACCAATTGCTTGAGATCACAAAAGAAATTCTTGTGTGTACTAGTAAATTTCCTTTCATGTAGTAGAAACACAGCTGGGATGCATGGGTTACCGGTGCAGGCTGTGTGACGAAATATCAACAGGGAGAGATAGGGGTCTCCTAGATTGAAGGTGGTATCATATGATAGCAACTGGCCAGCATGTTGTCAAGCTCAGAAACTATTTCTGCTAATCCAAATACCACCTCCAAATCAGGAAATGTTTGAACCCTGTAGATCTAGCCATGTAAATCATAGGCTAAGGTGTGTATATTCCACTTGTCATCGTGTGACAGGCGATTGATATGCAGTGCATGATGGTGGAGATTTCGCAGCTGCTTTGTGTTGCGAGGAGCACATGTTGCAATGTGTGCAGGTTCTACACGGCTTGCAACTGTGGCTACCTCTCTCTTGTACACTGTGCTTGGTGGGTGAGCTTTAACCCTTTCTCGCCGTGTATTCAGGTATGAAGGTGCAGTGCGTATGAAAGGTGCTATTAACTCCCCCTTGGCATTCCTGTGGGGAAAGGGAACTGCCACTTCTTCATCTCCCAGATAATGCACCAACGTGCATGATGGCTCATTTATCAGTTGGTATAGGTGGGGCGCTTCAAGTCATCCAGTAGGCCTTTGGGGGTGTCAATAGCATAGTATCTCTTGACTAGTGTAGGAAATGCTCGTGGTAGTTTCGTTGTGGCCTGACAGTGCCATACTGATCAGCCTTCCAGTCATCTGTGTGTATGATGATAGATCTAATTCATCTTTCAAATTGTGTGATAGAAGTGTTTTTTCTACAGTCACATGTAATTCTGTCTGTGCATGTACTGACATTATACATTACAGTGGTTTTGTGTGCCAGGTGAGCTGTTATGATGTAAACTTTAATTTTAATGTTTACTCTTTTTCGTAGATTAAGTATCCAGGACCTGTCTGTCATGGAAGACTTTGCACTTTGCCTTAGTCTGTAATATGTAACCTAACTCCTATAGAAACATTGCATGCATGTCTGGTATTTGTGCACATGTAATGATTGTAATTTTCACATGGCACTCTACTGTTTTGCATCATGTCAATTATTTATATTATTGTACACACATGCATGGATAGCGAATGCATAAGCATCCTCATCACCTGCTGTTGCAACACTGCCTTGGAAGAGGTATACTTAAAATTAACGTAAAGCGATAAAACACGAATAACACGAATAACAGTGTTATTCGCGTTTTATCGCTATACGTCAATTTTAAGTTAATTTAAGGACACTTATCTGCTGCTACTCTATGCTGTTACAGCATAGAGTAGCAACATAGAGTAGCAACAGATAAGTGTCCTTATAAACGAAAAGTATAAGAAAATTCAATAATGATGTAAAAAGAAGTACTATAAACTTACTTGCTTCATGCAGTGCTTGAGCTGTAAAATGCGAAGGGAAGATACGTTATCACCCTAAGAACAACACCATAATCTGACGGAATTAAATACAGCCATTCAATTTTGTGCTAACCTTGGTAAGGCGTTCGTAAGTAGTATTCTTGGAGAACCGCTTCGAAACAGGTCGTGCTTGTGTCCCGCGCAGCCATTTTCATAGTCCCATTCACGTGATATTCTAGCAGGGTGTACATGTACACAGGAGACTTGTTCTCCTTAATCCGTATACAGTTTATGTTTATTGTGGATAATATCCTTAGATAAAGCCAATTCATACTTATACCAGAATTTTAAGGTCGCTTATTCAAGCATGTTAGGTTGAAGTGAACTTAGCACAATATCGTCACGTGCTATTTTACACGATCTGCATGCTACTTCAGAACACTACATTTAATCATAACATACCTTATGATAAAAAAGAATTGCTAAAAGCAAAAAAATGACGAAACTATAAGTACATTTGCCGCAATTTGAGCTTCTTAATCTTTTGCTATGGCAGAGACACTCCCAGTCTAGGATACAAATAGCAAACATTCTTCAACGTTGTTGAGTTGAGGGTCTTACTATGACATCATTGATCTACACAAAATAGAGAGTAAGCACTGAAGAACACAACATAGTTAAGAAGGGAATACAAACTGCCAAGGGCTAATAAATATATCAACTATAACTATATCACAACATGCACACACACAACTATGAGGTCAGCCAAGATTGATGTACGTACATGCGGGAGAATAAATTAAATTAAAAGGTCAAACAAGGTCTATTACACAGACATGCAGCTACACTTCAAAGGTGACCTTCAATCCATGCGTAGTGGGGCATAACAAATATACAACCCATTGGCTGTAATGTAAAGTGATTCATCCATGAACACCGCACTCACATCAACTCTAGGATGGGCAGAAAGTGCACCCACTACCAAAGAAGCAATGTCTTCAGCTTCCAAGATCTCCTATATTTGGAAGAGGAAGGCAAAACTGCACAACTCAATTTGCATCATTTACAGACTAGTTGTTAAATATGCCCAAGAGCATACAAACAAGCAGCACCACACCAACTTTCGATGTATAACAATTAATATATACTGTCAGTCTGGAAGAGTACCTCAACATTGACAAGCTTCTCAAAGTCCCTTTTGGTTTCTTCAATACTGGATTCATCCAGTCTATGACCTCTGCCTACAATTTCACTACGCACCCATCCAGGAGATATCCCCTACAAAACAGAGCATGTTCATTTTCAGTAAGGTTAACACAATTCAGAATATACTGTATAAAGTAAGTACAAATACCATGATGTGAGAGTTTATACAAAGCCTTGATAGTGCTTACTAAAGTCAAACCTGAATACAACCTCATGCCATAGGTGGAGGAAGGTACTCCTGCGTGCATAGTGTGTGTGTGTGTGTGTGTGTGTGTGTGTGTGTGTGTGTGTGTGTGTATGTGTGTGTGTGTGTGTGTGTGTGTGTGTGTGTTTGTGTGTGTATGTGTGTGTGTGTGTGTGTGTGTGTGTGAGTGTGTGTGTGTGTGTGTGTGTGTGTGTGTGTGTGTGTGTGTGTGTGTGTGTGTGTGTGTGTGTGTGTGCGGGAAGAGGGGAGGTACGTACCAGTTACAACCAAGGCTTGTACGAATGCTGCCCTTTCGATTCAATATAATATACTTTGCATACACCTCACATGCTGACATCAAACCTAGCTTGTTAGCTTACTAAAACAATATAACAGTTACAACAAGAAAATATTCCTATAAACTCACACACAGGACCACCAACACACACATAGGACCACCAACTCACACATAGGACTACCAACTCACACACGACCACCAATTCACACACAGGATCACCAGCTCACACACAGGACCACCAACTCACATACGGGACCACCAACTCACATACGGGACCACCAACTCACACACAGGACCACCAACTCACACACAGGACCACCAACTCACACACAGGACCACCAACTCACATACAGGACCACCGACTCACACACAGGACCACAAACTCACACACAGGACCACCAACTCACACACAGGACCACCAACACACACACAGAACCACCAACTCACAGTGACTCTGATCTTGCTCTTCTTCTGTCTTAGTTCTACTCTGATCCCTTCAGTCAGAGCTGTCACAGCGTACTTTGTGGCTGAATAGAAAGCAAAGGCAGGATGTGTGGTGTGGCGATGCCCTGCGACACTACACATAAACAGTCAAGATAACTCATGCACATACTACAGGTCTGCTTGAAGCTCAAGGCTACCTGTTCATAACGATGATGTGCCCATCATCACATTTCCTCTCTTCCATCTGTTTCACAAATTCTCTGGTAACTATCATCAGTCCAATTATATTCACCTGTTGACAGTGAAGTGTGACACTTCGTTATATGTGTTGCACACAACAAGTAATGAAACATACGTCTGTACACTCTCTCCATTCCTCCGTGGTTTGGGAGAGGAGTGGTTGTGTAATGTACAGTACACCAGCATTGTTGACACACACGTCCACTCCTCCTAGATCTTCCTTGGCTTTGGAGAAGACGGATTTAACCTCCTCTTCTTTACTAACATCACACCTCATTGGAACAACACATCCTTCTACTCCCTTTTCCTTCAAGTCTTTGGACAGCTCCTGCAAAAAGAATCTAAATCAACAGGTTCAATGACAGGACCATGAACTTTGTCTAACTTCAATTTTGGCGATATTTCTCGAACATCCGATGACCTTCATTCCACAACGCGCCAATTCACTCGCTATAGCATACCCAATACCCGCAGAAGCTCCAGTCACTAACGCAACCTTCCTTTTCCAGCGATCTATGGAGTGTGCCATTTTTATTGAGTCACGTGATCCGGTCTGCCCCCACAATAATCTCGACTTCCCGGAAGAAACCCTCTACATAATATTTACATACGGACTTGAAGGTCCCTCCCCCCCAACCATTTGACCCCAGATAAACCCTAAAACTGATAGAAGATTGTAATGAAAAGTCCAGTTATGTGTACCTAAAGGCTGATCAATGATGAAGAGTGGAAGAAGGATATGGTGGCAAACTGAGGTGTTGGCCTTGGACTGTCTCTTTTCAGATTGAGACTGGAAAATGGCGTGGGGTGAAGAGAGGACGTGCATGCAAGGAGTGTGACAGCTATATAGTGCATGGAAAGATGGAGGATGTGTGCACTGCAGGCTTACAAGGTGCATGTGAAGTGTATAGAGTGGGCCCAGAATTAGACACTACTGCAGTCAGTCAGGGAGGACCGATCCTCAAGACATGGCTGATGAATGCAAGATATAAATTGATCTCGCCTGGTGCTTGTTCAAACTATCAAGAATTATCGAACATAATATATATATATATATATATATATATATATATATATATATATGCATATATATATATATATATGTATGTCTAACTCTAATTATAGGTTGCATGTACGTGTTATGGTGGTGTGTGTATAGTATTGTATTTTGTGATAGTGCTGCATTGGACCTGTGTTGGTCCTAGTGTCGCAAGACACGATGCACTGTAATCAATTATAATAATAATAATAATAATAATATATATATATATATATACATAAGTCCCAGTATATTATATTAATTATTATATATTTATTTATAATAGAGCTCTAGTATGTGGTACAGGGGTGTAACCAGGACAGAGCAAAGGGGGCAGATGCCCCCCCTTCTAGGATTTCTTATATTATGTCGAAATATAATATATTGATCCTAGGACCTTTGATTCCTTACTGAACTGTTTCCAGAGAACTTGCAATGAATTAACTTCCTTCTTGATCAGAGAGAGCTTTAAAAGTTTCTAAACTACATTTTCGAGTTATTTATGTAATGGTAAAATTTACTAATACATGTGGCACATGCACGCATTCATGGGTAAAAACCTTCAACTTACAGTGGGCACGACCACAAATTTGCTCAATTCTTTGCCCCACTTTTGAATCCTGGCTATATACACCCCTGTGATATGCTAGGTTTCATAGATGATAAAGTAATGTACGTGTATTCTGGTTTCGCTGGCCATGTGCACTGCAGCAAAACGTGAGAAGCAAGATGAAGAGGCCAAAGCAAGCTACAACCAGCTCCACCTTGGCCTCCAGTGTCTTGTTAATTGTACCTGTGAGAAAGGGACATCAGCCATAGTTTCTGCTCCTCCAATTGACGGAGATGGTTTTGATTTGAGCAAAGGTACTTTCCATGATGCTCTATACCTTAAATATGGATGTGTATTGCTCACTTGTGGCTCTGATCTATCTGCATGTTGACCATGCATTGACCTGCCACAAGGGGGGTCCAACTTCGAGGCATAATGAAATCAGAGATACATCAGCAAGTCTAGACTCTCAGAAGTCTGCCAAAGCACAAAAGTGGAGCCATGGCTACAAACAGTTGATGATGAGCACTTCCAATTCAGGAGTGCAAACACTGATGATGAGGCTTGTACTGACATACTGACATTGGGATTCTGGTGCAGAGGACAGAAGACATTCTTTGGCATTAGGGTATTTCACCCAAACACCTCATCCTACTGCAGGATGACCTTTACTCTATTGTATGCCTGAGGTTATCAATTTTTGAGGAAAATTTTGCGGACAGCTCATGCATTAATAAGCCTTTAACGCCAAGAATTGCATTGCACTTAAAACTACCAGGTTTAAAGTTCTCTTCAATAAAAAAGGACGTATTATCATAGATGCTACACGCGAGTGTCTGGACTGCAATCTATATTTCTTTACTAATCGATGGCGGTGGACTCTTAGCATCACGTGATCTAAAATATGGCTTCCGTGCTGCCCCTTGATTGGCCAGCTGTGCACTAAAGTGCTGTGCTATGATTCGTCCGCGTCTAGCGAGGAGTGCGATATTTGTTGCAGTCACAACCTGTACTTTGTGTTTGCTATGGGTAGCTTCTTTGGGAGGAAGGGATCCTTTTCGAGGCCAAAGTGTTATCCCTATCCAAGGATGGGATTCGTTGAAAGAGACAATGAAGGGGAGATACTTAGAATGTATGCCGAAGGAGAGATCTCTCAATATAGCATTCAACATGTCCTCTAGCGAAGTGAGTCCTTGCAGAAAATCTTTGCGTTTTTTGAACGGTGGTCGTGCAGTTACAGCGCTTGCCAGCTTCCCTGGATCTGGCAACACGTGGGTGAGGTATCTACTTGAGCAAGTCACTGGAGTTCTCACAGGCTCCATATACTGTGACAGAGATCTGAAAGCCTTCTTCACTGGAGAGTTTGTGACATCATCCAACGTGCTAGCCGTCAAGACTCATTCGGCTGCAACCAGGGTTTTCGTCAAATCTGCAACTTCCGGGGGCAGAGTAGTGTTTTCACGTGCAATCGTGTTGGTTAGAGATCCCCTGAACGCATTACTTAGCGAGGCTCACCGCTACTATGGACGCAGACAGCAAAACATGCATCTCAGAACTGTTGACAAGCGAAAGTTTTTCAAGTGTGAGTGATATGTTTAAGATGCAGGGATGACATCTTAGCATAGACAGAATGTATGTAATAATGTACTGTATATACCTGCAGCTGGGTTGGTGAATAGTGTCATGAGTGTAGTAAGTTGTCGCTGCATGAACCACACTAAGGGAATATAATTTTGTTTGTGTTTTCAACCATTTGGGGATATGGTAATGAAACTTTCTTTGTGTTTCGTATTTATAGCTGCAGAGTGGAATGTGTATGTTCAGAGATCTGCTTATCGCTGGTTCAGTTTTTACACATATTGGCTCGATCCATCACTTGGCATTCCCATTTTAGTTCTGAAATATGAAAATTTGCAAAACAATCTGGAACTGGAGTTGAAACGTGTCCTTAACTTCCTTAATGCAACGTGGACAGAAGAAGATGTCAATTGTGTGCTACAACACAGAAATGGTCACTTTCAGAGAAGTAAACATTTAGATTTAAATCCTTTCACTCCAGAATTGATTCAGTTAATTCGATCTTATCTAAATCAGACATCATCTCTTCTCTCAAATTACAGCCTCAATTATTGATATTTATTTCTAAATCTCATTAATTTTCTTGCTTATGTTTTTTATAATATTGTGTCTTTGAATCAATTTTTTCATGGCAACCATTCAAATATTATATTATCAATGCTGTGTGTCAGTGATTGTTATGCATGATACATTGTCTTACTGAGGGGAAAGGTGGGGGGTCTGAAGTACATAGCTTGTCATGTTTTTCTGGACCTTTTGTCCAGTAGAAATACACGATAGTAATTTTTGATGGAACCCACTACCCAGGAAAGGGCAGCATACAGCCTGTAATGACCTACCAATACATCTAAAACTCAAAGCAACATAGTGCAAATGTTTTACATTTCATGTTCAGGTAACAGTCATTCAGTTTGGCATGTCTGGTTTGTTTGAGTCAATGAATGTATGTATTGTCATGTTGAGCTCAGAGGTGGTAGACCAAAGAGGGCTCTGTCCTTCACATAGTCGTAATATCCCCCTTCCGTCTCCACCATCTGATATTCCAATGGTTGTGTAGGTATGTAACTTGGATTGGATTCCATTCTGACTTCTTTAGATTGAACTAGGTTTTGGGAGTCATGTTTCATTGTCTCACTTGTGGTGTTTTGTTTCTGGTTTTGCTGATGCGACACATCAATCTCTAGATATTCTCCGAATTCAAGTGGTGAATAGCTTGGGTTCCTCACCATGGTTACACCATTGACATACATATATGTTGGATCCAGGTCATAATACACAAGATTCGGTAAATCGGATCCGGGGCACTCTTTTTTCATTCCTTGCTTAAAGCACTCTGTACTAGCATAGATAGGTCTATTCTCTTCGCATTTGTTTTCACTTCTCTCTGCTTCATAGCCTTGTAGTTCATTGGTGAAGTTGTCTGTGGTAGCATCAGTCTTGTTCCACAGTGGTGAACATTTCTGAGAATCCTTTGACTGTAAACCACAAGTTGTTGAGTACGATATATCACTGACCACAATCATAGTCCGGTTTTCTTTATCTCCAGTTAACACTGGAGCAGACTCCAAATCTGCTTCTTCCGGTAATCCTTGCTTTTTTGCAATGTTTGTACAGAATAGCGGCCTTGTGGATTGTCTTCTAGTATTCTTTCCCCGCAACTTTTTCTGTTTTACTTTTAAATATACTTTGGGAATGGAAGCAGGAAAAGATACATGGGATGTGGAATTTTGTATGTAACAATTGCAATAGTACACACACACACACACACACACACACACACACACACACACACACACACACACACACACACATACACACACACACACATGCACATGCACACACACTCAAATGCACACACACACACACTCACACACACACACACACACACACACACATGTACACGCACACACACTCACACACACACACACACACACACACACACACACACACACACACACACACATGCACATGCACATGCACACGCACACACGTATGTACACATGTGTGCACGTACATGCACACTCACACACACATGTACATGCATACATACACACACACACACACACACACACACACACACACACACACATACACACACACTCACGTGCACACATACACACACATGTATGCACACACATGTACATGTACATGCACACTCACACACACATGTACATACACACACACACACACACACACACACACACACACACACACACACACACACACACACAAGCGTGCACACACACACACACACACACACACACATAAGCGTGCACACACACACACACACACACACACACACACACACACACTATTTTCCTATAGAATTTGGCTGCTTACAATTGCAATATACACACAGCACTCTGTGTACAGTATATGACATTGTAGATCTTCTTTAGTTTTAGCTGTACAAGGACTCACTTTTTCTGATTATCACTATGACCATCACTGCAATGCAGATGGGAAGCAGAAGTGCTTCAATGGTTATCACAATGATGGCTTTTAATATCTCATCTTCTCTATTCCATCTGGGACCTGCACATGATCAGCAGAATCAGGTAAGGAAATGTCATTTAATCTTAAAGATTTATATGGGTATCAAAAAGACTGAATTAATCAATCTGGCTCTTATTATCTCAGGTCATATACTCACCAGTGCAGGCTTCTATGATGCCTTTTGTACAGTTATCAGGCAATTCCATTAGCTTCTCTTCTTGCTTGTGACTTTGGTAATCTGACAAACCAATTTAAATTATCTCCTTAATCTTTTTAAAATCAGATATTTTTTTCTTCCTGTGGTCAGAGTTGTACTGCTGCAGCCCCACCTTTTGCTGTCCAGTGCTGCTGCTGATTTTGTGCTAAAATTCTGAAACTGTTGTTCAATCTTCGGATACAGCAATAGTACTAGATACTTCTGGTAGACATTCGAATCCTACTGATCACGGGCTGCTATACTCCACTACTGCACAAACTACAGATGCTGTTCACTCTGCAGTGAGCCCCTAGTTGGGTGGCTGTGGTTTTTATGTGTCTACTGGTCATACAAGTGATGCTGAAACCTGTAATGGTAGGGTATCTTTTGCAAGGAAATTGTGGGGTGTGAATGGGGAACAAAGCACTGACCGTCTATGCATTGTATGTATTGTATGTGTGCAGTTTTCAGGATGTGCTTCACATGTGATCCATAGCATCAATATTTACTATATAGATCAGCTGCAAGCTGTGCACAACGTTACGTTTGACTCACATATTGTATGTATACGTTTTATGCTGCATTTATGCATTGTGTGAACGTGTCAGTGTATTGTACAGTGAATTCTTGTTAATCCGTCACTGCGTTTTTTATTCACCAAACCCTTTTATCTACTATCAATGTTGTGCATGAATTGATTGAAAAGGCTGCACATTGATTTGCATAGGTAACCTGCCAAATCTACCCAAATTTTCAAAACGAATTGGAGCGGATTAACAAGAATTCACTGTAATATGTTTGTGCATATGGGAAAAACATCATATACTCAATAATGTTCATGGTGTGTGTGTGTGTGTGTGTGTGTGTGTGTGTGTGTGTGTGTGTGTGTGTGTGTTTGTGCATCATGAAGTGGTGCTGCAACTAAAACCACACACAGGGAGCACCCGGAACTGCAAAGTGAGACTCGCAAGTGAGACTGGTATCAAATTGCCATGCAAGACATGCATCCTTCGCTTTTCACTCGTCCTCGCTTCCTCCATTATTGGAAAAGACAAGAAGATTGTTTTGTATGACAGAACTGATTAGCCAAGGAAGTCCCCAGATCTAATCTTTGTGTACTAGTGAGCACAGGAAACCCCTTATCCCCACATAATGTAATCAGCAGACCTTCCCTCCGGTAGTCTTCAGGTAGTCTTCATCCAAAACCATGGATGTATTAGGTACTGTGTATGCTTCTGTCTGTGTGGCAGGATGTGTAGATGAGGGATGAAGCCCTGCAAAGTGCCCTTTGTCTGTAATTCCTTATTAGAATGTGCAAACTGTAATGTGCACACAGAACCCCTTCATCCTTGAGCTGTCTCTTCTGTAGGGGATGCACTTACACATATGGCTGCCTTCTTGGTACAGGTTGAGGGATAGTAGTTCAGCAATCATGCAAGAAAGTCTCATTCCCATGCAAGGAAGTCCCATTCCCATGTAAGGAAGTCCCATTCCCATGCACATCCTGCATGGGCAATGTCTGTGTTACTAGACGTGGGTGTGTGGGGGAGTGTGCGTGGGTGTGTGGGGGAGTGTGCGTGGGTGTGTGGGGGAGTGTGCGTGGGTGTGTGGGGGAGTGTGCGTGGGGGGGGGAGTGTGCATGGGGGGAGGGGGGAGTGTGTGTGGGGGTGGAGGGGTATATAGGGAAAGCTCTATTATAAATTAAAGGACAACTCCAAAATGCAGCCATCTCCTTTAACAGGACACCACTGCTCTGTCCCATTTGACATCACTTACATTGACATGTGTACATTTAAAACCTCCGAATTAGGACACCTCCATATACAGGACAGTTAATGGTGGTCCCAATGGTGTCCTTTTTATAGAGGTTTCACTGTACAGAGGTGTGTTGTTAGCACGTGTATTGTGTGTACAATATACATAATATGCATGTTGACCACAGATCTTCATGTGGCATGAGAAGAGGGAAGTCAGTGAGTGTCTTATAATAGAAATGTGTGCATACACACAACACTTGTATGGCACAGTGAATTCTCGTTGATGCATCGCAATTTGTTTTAAAAAATTTGGATGGATTAATGAGTTTGGCAGGTTATCCAAATCAGTGTGCAGTCTTTTCGATCAATTCATGCACAAAATTGATGGCAGATTAATGAGAATCCACTTATCATTTTCACTCTTATGCAATCTAATGTATTATGATAGTAGTCCATACTATGTAGGATTATGGGAAAAGAAAATGTCCGCCCATTATAGAGCTAAACAAATCTGCATAATGATCATATTGTTAATAAATAGTTGTGCACTGTTTCTGATGATTGTGCAATCATTTACGTTAAGTGTGGTCATTACAGAATGCAAATTCAATGCATCACATGCTGTTTACCACAACCCCTCTGTGTGACAAACCTTTCTCTGTGTATGTAGTGTGATGTGGCTGCTATAGATACACATTCCACCGCATGTATTGTGCTGTCGCAATACACAGTGAGAGCTCACTTATCTGCACTTCATGATCAGATATCCAGTTCCCTCACCTTTCTCAGTAGTTTTACTGGAATAAATTTGCAATAATCCTACTCTACACTGTACTACACTCCCTCATTTATCCAATTCCCTCACTTTTCGTGTGGATAAGTGAGGTCTGACAGTATAAGATATAACTGTTGAATCTTTTTTTAAGATGCTAGCCAAGTTGTTTAAATGTATGCACACTGAATAATTAATAATTAATAACCTCTTGTATTATCAGTGGACTTCGATTGAATCTCAGAGTGCACAACAGTATCATTGAAAATGAGAGGTCATGTGAATTGTGACTACGTACACATTCATTTGGGGATAAATCAATGCCAAGTTGTGTAACTGTATTTTTGTATACTTAAGTGAAACTCTGTTAGTAAGTACTCCTGGATATAGAAAGTACTCACTGCTCTGTCCCTACCTCATACAATACCATTGAAAGCACCTTGGACAGTAAGTACCTCTGATAGTGAGTACCTATTTTCCCTTCCCTTGAGGGTACTTACTATCCAAGTTCTACTGCACTTCAAGATATCCTTGTCACGTGGATGTCATTCGATTGTGCAGAGTGTGCGATGGTATCATGCAAAATAGCTGAAATGAATTATATTGGACTCCAAATATAGGACCAAATCAAATCACAGACATTCACACATTCAAACAATAAAATTCTCACAATGCACAGAAAAGACACACCAACGGACAACACGTTCCAACAGTCATTCAAACAAAGTGTTTATACTTGATCTCTGCCACGCCATTCCTAGTCACAAGCTGCGAAAAATGGACATGGTTTCCTTCACCAACATACTCAAAACTCCAGGAATCCTCGTCTCCTTGATTCAGCACATATGAATCTGTTTGTGGCGGGTGGACCTTGACAACAGCTAGCTCCTTGTAACAATAGCTTTGACGTCTTCTCACTCCTAACAACATGTGTGATGCAATCAACAGTGACATAGTTGTTTGTGGGGAGTGTGCACACCACATTATAAGTAGTGAACATTATGTAATATTTCACATAAAAGCCCATAACAACCATACACACCACATTACAAGTTGTTAACATTACGTAATGTGTTCACATCAAAGCTTATTACAACCCTCTTGTTGGAAGGTTCACAGCAGATATAAACAAAACTCAAACACTGACTTCCCCTGTACTGAACATGTGACCATCTATGTGATGTCAGCTGAAGGTAAAAGGTTTCTGCATTGTAGGCAACACTTTATCTCATTCATAAGCGGGTGCCAGTTTGGAAGGTGGTGGAAGGTCTACTCACAGGCATGCAGGTATGCCAGCAATGTGACTGGCAGTCCTTATGTGCTCAGCACACAGAGCCACAGACTGCATGAAAGTGATATTCCATTGACCCATTCAAACATCAGATATGCCTCTAAAGGGCAGCGACAACATTCCAAATGGTGGTCAAAGGCAACCTCTTGAGAGGAGTGGCAGTCAAACTTCCATCACAGAGTGAAGCATGACACAATCAAGGAGAAAGGCAGGATACCTAGTATATCAAGGCAGGATACCTAGGATTAAGGCAGGACGCCTAGGATACTAAGGCAGGATACCTAGGATATCGAATGAGCTGGCCCAATCTAACTTGAAAGGCTGCAAATGTAGCTGAAACATACCACGGTACACAGTAAAGCTTGCCAATGATCGGTAGATTAGTATCAGTCATGTACCTGCTCTATCCCCACCACACACATGTAACCGCTCTATCCCCACCACACACATGTAACCGCTCTATCCCCACCACACACATGTAACTGCTCTATCCCCACCACACACATGTAACCGTTCTATCCCCACCACACACATGTAACTGCTCTATCCCCACCACACACATGTAACCGCTCTATCCCCACCACAGTACACAGTGTAAACTCAATAATTCACCACAACTGGCTTTCACTAAATATGGCAGTTTGATGAGGTTGGTATAAGATAGTAAACACAGAGTATTTGGCCAACAATTCCCGGTAGATAAACTGGTTTGGCGGATGAAGTGGAGGAAAGTAATCTTACCTAAACTTCTGAATGTGTGTGTGTGTGTGTGTGTGCGTGTGTGTGTGTGTGTGTGTGTGTGTGTGTGTGTGTGTGTGTGCGTAACAAGAAAAGGAACTCACTTCTTCTGACGCAGACGAAGATAATGACTGACAAGAAGAGAAGAATCAAAAGGAAAAATACGATGCTGAGAACAACAGAGACGATTTCGCTAGTATCATCTGTTCCCAAAACTATAGAAAGGAAATCAAAAAATGCAGTCAAGGACGTAATTATGTAAGCCTGAGGGATAGGTAAATGGCGCTCCCGCAGATAGCTGTTCAGGCCATCCTAGGAGCTGGGGACAAGGCGCTAACCTGTGAGGGTAGACGGGGAGGGGAATAGTTCCTCGTGTCTTCGATCAGTCGCTGGATTCTCCATTTATGTTCACAACAGCTCACTTCTAGCTAGGTGCAAGGAGGGTCTGGCTGAAAGCGTAATACCCAAATAAGAATCGACACAAACGGTTTGTATTTATACTCCCCCGCCTGTGAAGCCATCCAACTGCCGAGCATTATTGCTCTTCACCAGCGCCAGTCTAGAGCACGTGACTCCAATCTACAGTGAAGCCCGCGTAGATAAGGACCACTCAGTAGACCAAGGGACTGCGGTCCTCGCAGTTGCACCTAGGTTTATAGGGCATTCGTTCTACTGGAGTGGCCCATGGGCCAACACACATGTACATACAGTGGTCAACAACTGCTGTCCCAGCAGACATGTACATTTGCAGCTATTTTAGTGGAATCTCGTCAAGACAAAATTAATTTTAGGGGAAACATGTTCTCTTTATTAGTTATCAGAAGTTCTTCGTATAACAGAATATGATACTACCCATGTACAGTACAATAACAAACCATGCAAGCATATTATTTATATACACTATACACACTCTTCATATATAGATAGAGTCTGATGTAATACCAGGACCAATAATACAGTATATGAAATTGTATAGTGTATACAAGCAATATAATAATATAATGCTACTTCCGCAGCGATGTCATGCATACAAATGCCTTATATTCCAAGCAATAATACTAGACAGGTATTATATTCACAAATTAAACTCATGCATAAATAATTTACTTGATAAAACACGCATTTAATGTACATTAATAAAGGAAAAGAACATAAGACATACACAGCAGTTTGCATTTGACAATATTAACTATGACAAACAGCAAGGGTTCTTCTTGGCTTCTTCATGCAAAATACAACAAATAGAATTATAACCAAAGAAATTAGGTGTTTACTCCTGACCGAATCCCTCTGTGTTTTCAATTGCAAATAGAAGCTTCTCCTTCAGTTGCTCATAGCTCTTGTATGGAGGGAGGTCCAAGCGATTGAAACTACAAAGAGAAGAGTACAGCAAGTCATATCCAAATGGGGATGACGTAGATACAGTATTTACATCCAGTGGAAAAATGATTGGCACACGACACACTAGAACAGAAGCAGGTAAAACGGAAGTTTAACAGAATAATTCCATATATAGTACAATAATATACGGGATTGTGAAAGTATACTTCTAAGATGTTAGCAGCCGACAACAATCTCAGCGACTCTAAAATTCAAAAACAAATCTACTTAGGCACATGTAAAACAAGGAACCACAAACAGACACACACAAAAGAGGAACAGATAAAAATAAAAAAATCAAACAATGATTCAGAACTAACCAGGTATGACTTCTTGGCAGCCAGGAATCTTTACCAACTCTCTCAATGCAGAACTTCTGTGGACCATTGCTCCCTAGCACATCAAGCAAAAACAGTCGCCATGAACCTTACCCTCATCAGCAATCGCTATAATAACTCATTACTGAATATTTTTTCACATTACAATCAATACCACAATCCGTAGTACTACAGAGTACAGTAATACTACTCCATATGTAGGGATGACGTAGGGGAAAAAATGGCGGAATAGGGATTTGCACATAATATGTAATGGCCCTAAACAATCAATGCTATTCACTGGTATGTAATGTGCAGTGTCTCTCACCTATCAATTCCCCAAAACCTCCAACTGGTACTCTGCAGGTTCCAGTGGTAAACTGGAGCAATCGGGCTTTCTTCTCGTTGTCCATCTCACGTACAACCTGCAAAGAGAAGAATACTGTGTGTGTGTGTGTGTGTGTGTGTGTGTGTGTGTGTGTGTGTGTGTGTGTGTGTGTGTGAACATGTGTATGTGCTTGCATACAAGTGCACATGCATGTGTATGATGCTTGTTCTCAGAGATGCTCACACACACACAAGCAGTACATGTACACAATACACACTTCTAACCCAACATACCTGCCAAAACCAATGGATCTGCTTGGCATTCTTTGGATAGTTTTTATACAAAGTGTTCTTCTCCCAGTCATTGACATCAAAGTCTTGCATACCAACCAACATCAACTGTTGGGAAGGAGAATATACATGTATGGTACACTCAGGGTATGTTGTTAAGAATTACGTGCACATGTTATCGGTACATGTACATACATACACACTTGGAGACAACTGATGAACTGGAAATGCTAGAAAGTTCTCAGATGCAGGTACAACACACATACATGACCATGGACACATCCTGTACTGCACACACACACACACACACACACACACACACACACACACACACACACACACACACACACACACACACACACACACACACACACACACACACACACACACACACACACACACACACACACACACACACACACACACACACACACACACACACACACACACACACACATGATACACACACACACACACACACACACACACACACACACACACACACACACATACACACACACACACACACCTCAAGTTCTTTCTCATCAAAGTACTGCAGCCAATGAAGTGGAACTATCTCTTGGAAGCCATCAAAGAATGCCTTCTTTTGCTCCTGAACACCTCTGTTAAACCTCCACTCAGTCATGAGCTGGATGTACTCCAGCTTGTTCTCTTCAGTGACTTTGATGTCTGCTCCACCTGGCTTGAGGTCATGTGATTTTAGCTCACCGAAGATCTCGTTGTCCACTGTGAAGTCCAGCTCAAGACCGCAGTCCTCGATGTTATTGTCCCTGAGGAAGATGGAAGAAATTTTGGATAATTCACTCACAATTGTACAAAAATTGTTCAAACAGCACAAAATTCACTCAAAAGTGCATAAATGCTGTAATTCACTCAAAAGTGCACAAATAATTCACCAAAAAGTGCACAAAATTGCACAAAGGTTATGCACAAATTTTGTGAAATGTGTTCACTCTAAGAGACACCAAGATGTCTAACTGCACATAATGCAAACAAATGTTTCGTTTTTACTTGGCTAACACCTCCACTTCTGTGAAGATCCACAATCAAGAAAGTGTGGAATGCATCTCCAGATGCCTATTTTCACTTCACCTACAAAGCTTCCCAAACATGCAACCACACTGTCCTTGACTGTCTACATACACCTCTCAGTCTTCCTCAGTTCATACTACAATGGGTCCCTGTTGAAGCACACCCGTGTGTGATCAGGAAGCAGTGAGGGGTCAATGGTTTATCTACAGACTACAGTACAGGGCCAACTGCCAGGATGCATCCCATAACCTTCTAAACAATAAACAATGACATCATACTAGGTAATGGGTAAGTGAAGGAGGGGTACACAGCCACCACAGGTGACCTCATGGCTGACATCATACCCAACTGCAGGGTGCACACACATCAGGTCAAACTTCCCAGTGGGGGGACAAGGGAGGAGGGGAGGAGTGGAGAGGATTGGAGAGAGAGGGGGAGGAGGAGTGGTGGAAGGAGTAAGGAGAGGAGTGGAAGGAGAAGAGAGAAAGGGAGAGGGAGAAAGCAACAGTGGGAACAGGAGAAGAAGGCTTTGTGTCAGAGCACAGACACTATATACTAGGTAGTTATGTACAGTTCACTACATCATGACAGTGATATCACAAGTGGGCAGTGTTCTCTGTCCTCAAGGGAGATAAGGTCATGAAGAGACTTGAGGGATTCCATGACCCAAGGGAGTACATTACAGACAAGAACACACAAGCAGACACACATCATGGACACACACACACACACACACACATGCACACACACACACACACACACACACACACACACACACACACACACATGCAGCACACACACACACACACACACACACACACACACACACACACACACACACACACACACTTTATCCACAAAAGGGAGTTGTAATACTCTGGGTCCACAGCCTCCATATCGGACAATGTGAGCTGTTTCCCCAACATCTGCTTGTAGAAGGGAAGGGAGAATCCGTTGTCAATAAACTTCCCATGGTAGAGAGCCTGTACATAAAGGAGTAAAAGTAAAGTGAGCCTTGTCTCAAAGACCATCTGTATACATGGACCACCTGTTTATAGAGACCACTGCAGGCTGGTCTAGGACCACCTCAGTAATGCCAATGCACCTCTCTATAAGGACCACCTCAGTAATACCAATGCACCTCTCTATAAGGACCACCTCAGTAATACCAATGCACCTCTCTATAAGGACCACCTCAGTAATACCAATGCACCTCTCTATAAGGACCACCTCAGTAATACCAATGCACCTCTCTATAAGGACCACCTCAGTAATACCAATGTACCTCTCTATAAGGACCACCTCAGTAATACCAATGCACCTCTCTATAAGGACCACCTCAGTAATACCAATGCACCTCTCTATAAGGACCACCTGTCTATAGCACGTAGGCTTGCCCAAGAGGCTACTTCAGTAGTATTAAAAACTAATGGAAATAACTAATGGAGACATAAAACTCACACAACACTCTGGTATCTATGATTGAAATATCCATTTATTGAAAAATAACCTTGCTTCATGTTGAGTACTTTCAATCTCACAATGCTAATACATGGTGATTGAAACCCAATACAGAACAGAAACCCACATGACCTCCTTCTCTCTCACACAAAATTATATAGGTGGACACCCACACTCACCCATCCACTCACCCACCCACTCACCCACCCCCACCACACACACAACATACATTCACACTATGCATACATCCACACATGGACATCTAACCATTGCAATAACTCTTCCAACAAATTTGAAGTAGTTAAGATGTTCCGGGTTCACTCCTGATCCCGGATTGATCTGCAGCGAATAACTGCTCCCCGAGTACTCAAACAGGCAGTACATTGGATTAAGCACCTCGTGTGACAGCATAAAGAACCACTCTCTATAAGGGCAGAGAAAAAAAGTGAGACATAAACACGTGTACGCAACTGGGTATGTGGTACTTTGGGTAAATAGCAGTATCTTGGGGCAATATCCTGTGGGCTGTAGCGCTGCATATTGTGTACATATGTACGTACTTCACTGCCAAGATGAATAACTTGGAGGTCGGATAAATATTACAGTCACATCTGGTTCACTCGATACCTAGTTTATCAGAAAATCTCGTGCATCCAACCCTCCATTGTGAATCCCCACCATCAGGCTGTGGTCACTGACTCATCCAAGACCTGGTTTAACTGACACATCACAAGGAACAGACATGGTCAGACAACCCAGGTCCCATCGTAAGGGGCCTTACACAAGACACGGTGACATCACATTTATCAATCCTTCCTGCCTGTCAACATCAATTACAACAAAGTGACATTAACGACACAGGCCAACGGTAACACAGGTATCTCTGGTCTCAGTCCATCCAGTTGTGACTCATGTCTGCATGCGTGCATTTCCATTTCCCACCCCTTTCCCGCCCCTTTCCTGCCCCTTTCCCACCCCTTTCCTGCTCCTGGTGCTTGCATACAAATGTGGGTCACAGCTGGGTGGACTACTCCTGCATACAAATGTGGGTCACAGCTGGGTGGACTACTCCTGCATACAAATGTGGGTCACAGCTGGGTGGACTACTGTGGTGGACTACTGTGGTGGACTACTCTGGTCTGAGACCAGCAACGTGGACCCAATAGCACAACTCCAAAGGCATCAAATTACGTACGTAGGTGCTGGAATTTAGTGTATTTCACAGCGTAAATATACCTGATTGAGGCACAGAGTAGAGTGAGATTATGGCAAAGAAAAAGGTAAGGGAGAGGTAGGATCACAAAGGTTCCGCTGTGAGGAAACCCCTGGAGATAAATGTGATAATTGAGTACAAAAGATATGCAACCAAATACCTATGGAACTAATCCAATGAATGGCAGAATGAGCTGCTTTGCAGCACAATGAGAATAGTGTGTGGTAATATGATGTGGGAAAAGTTAATATTGAATTACTAGTGTGTGTGTGTGTGTGTGTGTGTGTGTGTGTGTGTGTGTGTGTGTGTGTGTGTGTGTGTGTGTGTATGTGTGTGTGTGTGTATGTGTGTGTGTGTGTGTGTGTGTGTGTGTGTGTGTGTGTGTATGTGTGTGTGTGTGTGTGTGTGTGTGTGCATTTGCTGTGTGCACACGTGTGTTTATGTGTGTGTGTGTGTGTGTGTGTGTGTGTGTGTGTGTGTGTGTGTGTGTGTGCGTGTGTGTGTGTGTGTATGTGTGTGTGTGTGTGTGTGTGTGTGTGTGTGTGTGTGTGTGTGTGCGTGTGTGTGTATGTGTGCATTTGCTGTGTGCACACGTGTGTTTGTGTGTGTGTGTGTACGTGCATGTGTGTGTGTGTGCTTGTGCTTGTGAGTGTGTGTGCCTGTGTGTGTGAATTACCAAATTTGTACAGAAGAGATACAGAGAAAGAGTGCTTGTGCATACTATGGAATTAGGTATCCCATTAACAGGATAAACTTGCACATGAACATGTCTGATATGGGGTGCATGTCTGATATGGGGTGCATGTCTGATTGTACACAAAATAAGTCCCCAGGTCTGTGATTTCACTTCCAAATAATTAAGACTAACACAATTAGCATGCTTACCCTACACACATACACACACAAGGAGGAAGCCACACAATCACATCAAGCTCCTGTCAGCTGCAGCCCTGGGATTGTGTACCCTGTGCTGATATGGAAGAGTGATGCAGGCTATGCAGCATACCAGGGGTTCCACACAGCTGAACAGGCAATAGTAGAGGCACACTTGGGAATAGCAGGGCCTCTGAAGCATGCTAGTCAAGTTACAAAACTGCATCCGAGACAACCACAAGTGTATGTTCAAATTTTTGAACAGCATCTTATGTGGAGGTACTCCACATGTAGGGATGGCACAGAAAAATGGCCACCCATACATCAGGACCAAGGGTAAATTGGCAAAAAAACACCTCAGTTCTAGTACATTTATATAATGTACATATACCCATAATATGCACGCAAGTGCACAGAAATTTGTGGAAAAGCTGCCTAAGATTTCTATTAAGCATGGAAGTTTCGTACATACATACATACATACGTACGCATACAGACACTTGAATACTAACATGCATCGCTACATACTTATGTACATGAGCATGCACAGCACACAAACACTTCTAGTATGTACATATACATGTGCACATGCACACGTAAACACATATGTACGTATACCCTCATATACCTGAAGGTACATGTGATACACACACACACACACACACACACACACACACACACACACACACACACACATACACACACACATACACACACACACACACACACACACACACCACACATACACAAACGCACACACACACACACACACACACACACACACACACACACACACACACACACACACACACACACCTGGCAGGTCCTCCATAATCCAGTCCTTCTTCTCCCTTAAAAATCACATAAAGCCTTCGTCTCAATTCCTGAGGTTGTGTTCTCATTACCTGCAAACACACCAGCAGAAACAAAACTAAAAATCATGAATATATCTTCGGCATGCGCGTATGCTGTATGTGTATGGATGTGTGGGCGTGTATCCCTACACACACAATATACATGCCTTATGTGTATGGATACCAGTCTTGACTGCAGTGGCGTATGTACAACATGTAGGAAGGACGTTTGGTATGCAAACTGTCCTACTGTACCAAAAGAAAGGAGGGGCTACAAACCCACAAGGTGTTCGCCCAAGGACCTCCTCCTACAGTAAAGCCTTTGAAAGCAGCTCATATTCACATAGTTCAAAGTGGAAGTTTTGAACGGATACATTTGTAATGACAGATGGGTCAAAAGCAGAGCCGAAACAAGCAAACACACACACACAAATACTCTTACATTACTATATTTGGAAAAATGTCAGAAATTGTCCAGACTAGAATTGCATGAAAAGTAATCATGAAAGGCTACAACAGCTGAAAACGTCCCAAAATGGAAGACAGTAAGCACAATATATTGAGCAATGTATCACTGCACTGTCGGCACAGGTAAGAAATGAGATATCACAGAAAAGGAAAGTGGATTTGTGGCCTTAGTGATGAAATTCTATCCAAGCAAGGGAATAATTACTTGCTGAGATCACTGGAAATAAGATCCCATTTGGCCAAGACTATACACACAGTACACTGCAGACCAGTAAAACAGACATACTGTATGTAAACACACACACACACACACACACACACACACACACACACACACACACACACACACACACATACACACACACACACACACACACACACACACACACACACACACACACACACACTGTGGTTAGGCGTACAAAGGTCAGCCAAGCGGATCTAATGTGGACCTACTCTTATCTGGTGTAAGCGATCAGCCAAGCCCTCCACCCAACACCACAATCAGATCACACCAAACACTGCTAGTAATAGTAGGAGAGTGAAACACACACTGCTATCTAGCCACATTCAACCGACAACACTTGCAATCAAGAACAAACTGAGAAGGGTGAACTGGGTACATCTACATATCAACTGAACACATCCCCATATTCTCACAAAAGTTAAATTCATTATAGTCAAATAGGGTAAGTGTACACAGAAATGTTGGGTAATATCCCAGGCAAATTATGTAACTACGAATCCAGAAGTACAGCCAAACCTTCTCCAGACACCACCTGTATAATATAAAGACCACCTGTCTACAGAGACCACAATTACTTGGTAACACACACACACACACACACACACACACACACACACACACACACACACACATACACACACACACACACACACACACACACACACACACACACACACACACACACACACACACATGTGCACACACAGACACACACACACACACACACACACACACACACACACACACACACACACAGACACACACACACACACACACACACACAACACACATGCACACATGCACACACACACACACACACACACACACACACACACACACACACACACACACACACACACACAAATACACACACACACACACAACACACATGCACACATGCACACACACACACACACACACACACACACACACACACACACACACACACACACACACACAAATACACACACACACACACACACACACACACACACACACACTCACACACACACACGTGTATATGCACAGAAATACACATACTGAGACTCAAGATTCACTCAACACCTACAAATACACAGGATACAGACGAGGTATTCTAGCATGTGTGGGCAGACGTGAAACACTCACAGAATGAAAAGAATCTTCAAAAATGTTGTCTCGAGAACAGAATATCTTTGTGTAGCCAGCAATGGCATTGTTCTGATGGGCGAGAACAGCACATACAGTCAAATCACTTTAGGAAGTCGCTTATAACAACATCAGATTTACTCTCTCTACAACAACAGGGAACTGTTTCACTGGTCTCTGTACCAAATGCACGGGTTAAAACAGTTGGTTATAGCAGCACATTGTAGTGGTACCAATGGTGCTGTTGTACTGTAAGCAGGTCTGACTGTACACAGCTAGCAAAAGGAGACCTCAAACATATGTAAGAATCACAGAAAACACAAACTAAAGCAGTAGGGACAATAACCTGATGGAAATACTGTGAAATGTGTATATAAGGGCCAACTAAAGGATTGTTTACATTGCACAGTTGTCTAAAGTGACCAATAAACAACAATCAACAAAAACAATCAACAACAACAACCAACACCGGCAACAAAGATTGCTTACAGTACACAGTTGTCTAAAGTGGCCGATCTTCCAGGCAAAATTTCTCTCATAAGCCATGGGCACGCCAAATGCCCCTTTTGCACCAGTGACATTAGCAGATCTGCACGTGATGAACATCAGGAGTGGACACAGTAAATGGAATGACATGGCATGATGTACACACACATGCATGTGTGTGTGTGCGGTCACTCACCCAACTTTCCTAGGGTCCTCGAAAGTTGTTGACTTTGTGTTGTGATCTATGAAATAAGCCTTGCCATCTGGTGCATACTTCATCTCCCAACCAAATGGCAAAGGAGTCTGATCCACAATCCTATGAGCAGTGAAGGAGATAGTGATGGTGGAGGGGACAGTGGTGGAGGAGGGGACAGTGGTGGAGGAGGGGACAGTGGTGGAGGAGGGGACAGTGGTGGAGGAGGGGACAGTGGTGGAGGAGGGGACAGTGGTGGAGAAGGGGACAGTGGTGGAGGAGGGGATAGTGGAGGAGGGGACAGTGGAGGAGGGGACAGTGGTGGAGGAGGGGACAGTGGAGGAGGAGGGGACAGTGGTGGAGGAGGGGACAGTGGAGGAGGGGACAGTGGTGGAGGAGGGGACAGTGGTGGAGGAGGGGACAGTGGTGGAGGAGGGGACAGTGGTGGAGGAGAGGTGATAGGATGATAATCATGCGTGAGGGATGATACTGAAGAGAGGATGCCATGGGCAGAGTGACAGTGTGAGTCTTTGGATTAGATGCAACACTTACGACATCCTTGGATCCTCCCATTGAGTGGTTCGGCTTTTGTGGTTGACAAAGTACCCACGGCCATTTGGGAGATATCTCTTTTCTACAATGAAGGTGTCAGGTTGTAACAGAGATGCAATGTACGTGGCTGTGTACATGCATGCACATCCATGTGTCTGTGTGTGCGTGGACTTGTGTATGTGTGCACGTACGTATGTACATGTGTGAGTGAACTTGTATATGTGTGAACACATGTATGCATACATACATACATGTGTGTGTCTATACACATGTACGTACGTACGTAAATTTATACATACGTACACACACTTACATACACAGGCATATGTATGTATGTATATGCATACAAATACACATAAGTAATATGCACATATGTACATACACTAATGCAATATACAGATATAGCCATGGTACGAGGTGCATTCAAGAGCAAATGAGATGATCTCTGATAGAACTAACCCCATCCATCAGGTAGTGCACCCTTTCCATCATCCTGTACCTGCCTGGGTTGGTTCTCGGACTCTGGCTGCGAGACATCGAGTACAATGCAATGTTTACTGCATGAACGTGTGCGTACACACACACACACACACACACACACACACACACACACACACACACACACAAACATGTCCATACCCATTCAGTCATGTGACAATCACGTGATTCATTAAAAAATGCACAAAATAATATACATACGTATTATATACAAGTCAGGTGTCATGCAATTGTCACATGATTCATTTATACAATCAAAACATAAGGGGTCATGTGATTGTTACGACTTACCAAAAGAAACCTCTGCTGATGTAGCTCCCTTTGCCGCTGGAGGTTGGCTGAGTTCTGATGCTGAGTCTGCCAGTTCTGGTAGTTCTGGATGTTCTGTGGTGTTGGTGCCTGCCAGGTGGTAGTGCGGGAGTTGTGATCAACGTAGTAGACCCTACCTTGAGGGTCGATACGACGCTCCCACCTTCAGGAATAGAGAACACAAGGGACTGATGTGTCAATCAACTTACAGTACATGTATGTGCATGCAACTTCTCTTCAGTTGGTACACACATACGTACAAGTAAAACATGTAAGTACATGTGTGTACTGTGTGTGTGTGTGTGTGTGTGTGTGTGTGTGTGTGTGTGTGTGTGTGTGTGTGTGTGTGTGTATGTGTGTGTGTATGTGTGTGTGTGTGTATGTGTGTGTGTGTGTGTGTGTGTGTATGTGTGTGTACGTATGTGAGTGCGCGTGTGTGTGTGTGCACACTTACATACATACACGTATGTACGTACGTATGCTAACATCCTGCTCCAAATATGCAGCAATGATACAAAATACATATTGAGTACAGTAGAAACCAAACACGCAGGGATAAATCAACATGGCTGACACTAATTTGATATGGCCAGCTTGTCACACCAGTGGTGGACAGCTGAATCAGATAAAGAAATTTGAGCTTGAAATTTGAGCCAAACAATCAAACTCAATTAAACATGAACATAAGTTCTCAACACCTCAACCACATGTACACATGTACACAATGCATGTTTGTACGCATGATGTACCTACACTGTGTGTGTGTGTGTGTGTGTGTGTGTGTGTGTGTGTGTGTGTGTGTGTGTGTGTGTGTGTGTGTGTGTGTGTGTGTGTGTGTGTGTGTGTGTGTGTGTGTGTGTGTGTGTGTGTGTGTGTGTGTGTGTGTGTGTGTGTGTGTGTGTGTGTGTGTGTGTGTGTGTGTGTGTGTGTGTGTGCATGTGTGTGTGTGTACGTATGTGTGTGTGTGTGTGTGTGCATGTGTGTGTGTGTGTGTGTGTGTGTGCATGTGTGTGTGTATGCGTGCGTGTGTGTGCGCGCGCGTGTGTGTATACTGTATGTGTTTGTGTGTGTCTCCATAAAAAATGGCAGTCAGAAGACAGTGCAGGAATGAGACTAGGTACATTAGTACATATGTATGTATGTATGTATGTATGTATGTTAGTACGTTAGTGTGTTCATTAAACAACTCAAACACATAAAGACCTGAATGTGGTCCGGTGAGTTCAAACATACCCTGGAGGTAGAGGTGGGGGGCGAACCCAGTGTGTTGTTCTCGTGAGGTGGTCCACGTAGTAGGTGCGTCCTGACTGGTCACGCCTCAACTCCCACCCAGCGGGGAGTGGCCCATCTGTCTGTGCCGTCTGCACTGGAGCTATATGTGTGGACGTAAACATGATGAAAGTCATCACAAGCAGCCAACTGCCCACAACCCAACCCATCTCTGCAGTGTCATGGAGCCAGACTCAAACAGAAAATTGGTAATAATGTGGCAGCCATTTTAGTAGACAAATTGAGAAGGGCATGACTACTGAAAAAAGATTCTTGAATGAAGCCTACGTACTTGCTAAATCTGCATACATTATCAGCTACAAAAATATCCCAGTATAGCAGCATACGCTATGTGTGGACATACATATATGTGTGCATGCATACACACATATGCACCAACTAATATGTACGTACATTTCATCCGTATGTACATTTCCTGTACAAACTGTATGCACACGCACACAACAGATATGCATGCACTTCCATACACCACATACATGTACAATACATGTAGATTACATACATACGTACGTAGGTACAGCTTTACATACGCATGCACATAGCCTGTGTAGAGTGTACGTACAAACACACATACGTACATATTATGTATGTATGTACGTACAACTACTGTACGTATATACGTACATACGTACGTACGTACATACGTACATACATACGTAGGTACATATGTACATACATACATTATTATGCATTTCCAGACATACGCAAATATGAACATACGTACATACGTACGTACCTTGCATTCTCGGTTGATTCACATTACCACCTGCTTGAGGTTGGGGTGGTCTGGGGGGTGGGCCACGGGTCCCCTGCTGTGCTGCGGTGTTCTGCTGAGGCAGAGTGGGATGACTTGGAGGAGGTTGAGTGCTTGACGTTGGTGCTCGGGACGTTCTAGGGTGTGGCTGTGGAGGTGTAGGTGACTGTGTGCTGCCAGTGCTGGGTGGCTGTGTTGACTGAGCTTGGGCTTGAGGTGGGTTTGGGGCAGAAGGCTGCCTTGTCTGTTGCTGTGTGCTATTGTTCTCCAACCCTGCCACCAGCAAGGCTCCTGACAGGTTGTCTACCTCTTGAGTGGAGACCTGTTGGTGGTTTTGCCCATCTGTTCTCTCCGTCGACTCCTGCTGCGAGCCAAAGATCAAGCTCTCAATGTATATACTCAAACTACCAATAGAAGAGCCGTCGCGGGAATTGGTTAGGGAGAGATTAAATGTCTGGTCTTCAACTAGCATAGGGAAAGACAGGCACACGTAACAGAAAGTTCTACATGGCATACAATACATGTCTCCCACAGCCCCCACAACACACGTACAGCACCTACAGGGTTGAATTTTACATTTTTTTCACAATATTTCTTCCAGGAATGAAGCCAAACTTGGTCAATTCGTAAATTTATTACTTTATAGAGAAAAAATTACAAGATTCTTTCTGTTCTGCAATTTGGTTCAATTCACAATTTTTACCCATTAGCCACACAAAATAGCTACTGCAAAATATCCTGCTATGGTACGTATTACGTACATACGTACATATATCTAAGTTGTCACGCATTAACAGGAGCACAGTCTGCAAGCACAATCGGCCCCATCCCCTACCACACACACACACACACACACACACACACACACACACACACACACACACACACACACACACACACACACACACACACACCATAGACTCACTTCTCCCTGGTGCTACTCCACAAACTGCACACACATTCTGTCCTCCCACACAACCACACACATATTCTGCCTTTCCCCTCCACAAACAACCACACACACAACCACAGACTCACTTCTCCCGCGGTGCTGCTCCAGTAACTTGGGTATGTACATCTTGCTCACTCCAGCCTCGGCATTCTTGAACACGCCCACCGAATACAGGACAAACTTGACTTCACTGTTTGGGGCCACAAGTCTGCAGACGATGATAAAGGCACAGTCTCATTGAAGCACAAAGTACTCAATACTGCACACACAGTAAACATACATCTATGTATATAAACGTACATACTGTACATACAGTATGCACCTATGTATAGGTACTTGTACATACGTAATATACATACATTTACATACGTACGTAGAGTGGAACCTCTCTATAATGGACACTTGGGGACCCAAAAAAGCCTTGCTATACAGAGGTTTCCACTATTCACAGGTTGTGTTGTGTGAATAATGGTCCATTTGGGCCCACCCACGTAGTTTGTTATAAAGAGGTTTCTGATATTGGGGGAGTTTGCCATAAGAGGGTCCACTGCATACATATACACACATGTGGCTACGTACATATCTTCATCTTACCCTCGAGGGGGCATTGGGTAACCCTTGTGATAATCTGTGGTCCTATTTCCTAAGCTAACACACAAACACACACACACACACACACACACACACACTCACACACACACACACACACACACACACACACACACACACACTCACACACACACACACACACACACACACACACACACACACACACACACACACACACACACACACTACTATGTTTTCATCTAATAATTATGGGAACAACTACAAAGTGTAAAATAGGTAATGTACAAGTGTGTACAATGCATCAACTTACTTGCACAATGTAACAAGTCAGTGAGAGTATCCGTCCATGAAGTACTAGGGACGGTAGGAATGAAGGAAGGCCACTCTAGGAAACTAAAGCCCTGAGATAAATTGTATACTGGCGCCTGCCTACTCACATTTATCAGATATGTCTAGCACCCTCGACTAACAGCAGACTCCCAGGTAGTGTCCACTAGTGACAGAGTCAAAGTAGTATATGAACTGATACATGTAAAAGAAGTCACCTCCTCAGTCACCAAACTGTCTAAAGCAGACTAAATATGTGCTCACCCCCCCCAACCTTTAAACAGTCCCTCAACTACGTACATATAATATGCACACAGACAGGAGGACATACGGCGTAAATTCTTCATCCCATTTTGGTTCACCAGTTCTCTTCTTTGTTTCTGTCTTCCATCCAGAGCGTCCGTCAATAATGATATCAATATACCAAGAAGATGAGTGTGCTAACGAAGTAAGTAAAACACAAGGGAATAAACACATGTACGTATGTACGTATGTACATACATACAAGCACATCTTGGGGCTGATTTACATGTTGCGTGATGTAAAACGTACGAGTTTTTTCGACCACCACAGACACTATGCGACTTAACTTTTGTGATACTATTGACATGACTTGTAGTATTACGTGATATCAGGTGCTGAATATACGTAGCATGATTGAACATGCAGCATAAATCTCCAGTCTTACAGTACTGCACAGTTACACATAGTGAAAGTATGAATGCACAGAGATGTATGATACTATATGTACACATGTACGTACATACATATGTACACACACACACACACACACACATACACGCACATACACACACATTGCTAACCTTTAGGATCCTTCAAAACTGCACCATTGACTACAAAACGAAAAAGAAAGACATTTCATACATAACACATGTAAAAGCCTATCTAATGCACTAGCACGCGTACATGTGCGCATACACACACACGCGCGCGCGCACACACACACACACACACACTGCTATGACTAAAACATTAATACGCATTCGATAAGCACAGAATAAACACAGCGACATATCCAGTAGTAAACAGGATAGCACACATATACGTATGTACAATATGTACATATATGTACGTATATGTACGTATATGTACGTATATGTACGTATATGCATGCATTCATAATATGTGATGTAATAAAAAGTTCATTTGTACATATTTGTCTGATTTTGCAATGACAAACGTTACTACTACTCAACCTCACAACAAAACAGATTTACACCCACACCCACACCCACACACCCACACCCATCCACACACGCACACACACACACACACACACACACACACACACACACACACACACACACACACATACACACACACACACGCACGCACACACACACACACACACACACACACACACACACACACACACACACACACAATTTCACAAACTTTTTAGGTTCATTTGGGCATAAGAGGGCTTTGTCTGTGCTTTGCTGTGTACAATGGACAGAAGAAACAATTTTGCATAAACTCATCACATGTGTATGTACATGTACATGTACATACACATACAGTCAGACCTCACTATCCGCACATACCCGTTGTGGGTTAAATTACAGATAAAGAGAAAGAACTGGATAAATGAGGGAGCAGTAGTATAGTGTACAGTAGGATTATTGCAGATTTGTTCAAATAAAAACTACTTCAGAAGGTGAGGAAACAGGATACCTGAGGTACACCCGAGTGAGGTCTCACTGTACATATGTACATACGTACGTACATATGTACGTACATATGTACATACGTATATACGTATGTACGTACATACAAACATACACACAGATTTACGTTAGTACGTACGTATAAGCTATGGGCAGAATACTACATACAAAAGTGGCTCTAAGTCAGGACAGAATTGAGTGTGGGTTCTGTGGATCTTCAATACAGACTTCAGAAGCAAACACTACATTCCTGCACTGAATCCCACACAGTGCAGGTGAATATGCATACACACATACATACACAGATAGTGGCATGCATCACACCCACCACACTGTTACACGCACATGTATACATACATATGTACATACATGCATACATACATACGTACATAAATACATACATATGTACATACATGCATACATACATACATACGTACATAAGTACATACAAATAAGAACTGAATGTGAATGGTGTCAATACCACACATTTAGTACACAGAAATATTACCTGCTGGCCATCTTTTCACTCACAACGGATTCCTTACTTGTCGGCTATTAATCTAAAGAAAACAAGTCAAATGACACAGTAACAGTATTCTGCCATGGCAACAAGCCACGATTACACTGTACATGTGGATATAAACGGACCCAAGGCAATGGTGAACAGTGCACACAGTCAAAATGAAAGAACCCTGATTTCCCGTCCTCTAAGTTAACCCCCATGTATGTATGTACCTACGCATACAGACATTAGGAAGCATCAGATCCACTGTACACATTATAGTGAATAAGTAGATGTCATTCATAAGACAATACAATGTAGTAACAAATCTCATGTGTGGTCAAGGAACTTTCAACTTGTACTTTACACACACACACACACACACACACACACACACACACACACACACACACACACACACACAAACACACATACACACACATACACACGCACGCACACACACACACACACACACACACACACACACACACACACACATACATGTACGCAAACACACACACACACACACACACACACACACACACACACACACACACACATACACACACATGTACACAAACATACACACACACACACACACACACACACACACACACACACACACACACACACACACACAAAGAAGGTCACAATATAAAGCAAAATAAACTTGCACTACATTTCCTGCAAGAAACCTCTTTAAAAATCTGCCTAATAGGGACATCTCACAAAACCACTAAGCAGAAGGTTACACAAATAGGGAATGACAGTAATCCATAAAACCTCCGTAGATTCACGAAAGAAAACTACATAAACCTGGGCACAAGTCCACCACCGTACAATATCTGACACGACTACAATATGAACTATGGAACGGTACATTACAATATTTCGAGGAATAGGCCGTAGCTACAATAGTACGAAAGAACTAGCATACCATATAGTTGGCATAAGAACACTCGGTGACTACGGGGTACAACAAATGAAGGCTACCTGTGGAACAAAACGAGTAGATTACCAAGACTCTTTCATCCTGTACTCGACCCAACCCTCTACTGAAAATGAAGGTCAAACCCCCTAAAATAATGAAGGGTTTACCTCTTCTACGCTGTAACCGGTCACGAGTTTGTCTCGAGACATTATTAGCATAAATTTATTGCGTCAAAAGTAGCCCCACAAGGTTACATGCGCTAATTCTTAATTTCCTTTTAAGATGCGATTACTCAATATGTTATCACAGTCATAATATTCCTCTCATCAATTGTAAAGCCCCATTATTGTCGCGATACATGCATCTCAGAGGCACCTGAGAGGAGTAGGAAGAGGCTGAAGGACATGTCAGCATGCCAGGCTGCTAATATACGATATACCAATAACATGCACCCTCAAAAACTTGTTATGCATATTATATATCGATATTCATTCTCACAGCTACGTACTCTTTCAAATGCATGCATGCACGATTGCATTGCTTCTGTATAGTAAATATACAGTACGTAACTATGGATACTGAAGTCCTATATATATAGCAATATCGAGGCCATATGCAGGGCTGCACGGGGTAAGCACGTGCTCTATGAGCACTTCTAGTTCTCACTGTTATAATATTATTATTATTTTCTTATTTAACTGGATAGGCCATTAGCCAGAGGCTACTTCTAAGGCCCCCGGTATCCCACACACTCACACACACAATCAAATTAAATCATATTCTAAGTTAGTTTGGTGGCTGCAGTTATATTACAGTGTATAGTAGAGATGCAAAAGGCTGGTACACGAAAAGACGAAGGTGCTTAGGTTGAATAATTTAAATGTATTAAGAATCATAATTTAATGTTAATCTAATCTTAAGCCTATAATATATAGCTTGTCAGCATTTCTGAGGATGTGAACTGGGCTGCTCGATTTCAATCTGGGCTCACTCAGCAGAAGCCATCTGTAAAGAAATACTAAAATCTATTAGGATGTTTCCCCCTTCGTTGAGTCATAGGCACTCTTACTATGTAATGCACTATGGATTTCTATGATTGAGCAACATGTAACTGGTCCTTCTTTATTCCAGGTTGATTGTAAAGTAGCATAAGGAAGTAGGTAGCAAGAAAATGTACAGGATATGGTATGCCATTATGGATATTATGGGCTCGTTCAGATAGTCATGCATGATTGGAGCATAGACATTAGTATTGGAGTTCACATATTTTAAATTTGGCGCTCTCGTGTTGAAGTTCGTGCGCTGTTTGAGCATGCGCAGACAACACGTGTATACTACTGAGTTGGACGAACGTAACAAAATGGCCACTGTCGCACTGTGATTCTCTGCTAGTGTGTACACGTCGTTCGTTCGTCATGTATTTGTACTCAATAACACTGCAGAAAGCTTCTTGTGTTGTTCAAGTGAGTTTTAAACGAGTTGGAGATCAATAGGACCTGTATAAAGGGTAAATTTGGGGCAATGGTTTTCATGGTGGAATGCTTGTACTTTTCCAGGCTGTACACGGAAATTTCAGCGGCAGCAAGCATCAAGAAATCATAGTAACACGAGGGAAGATAATTGAGCTTCTCAGACCTGATCCAAACACCGGAAAGGTACACACAGTCCTGAGTGTTGAAGCTTTTGGAGAAATTAGGTCCCTTGTACCATTCCGGCTCACTGGAGGAAATAAAGGTGCAGTTTTGAGTACCTTTTTCTCTCTTTGTGTGTGTGTGTGTGTGTGTGTGTGTGTGTGTGTGTGTGTGTGTGTGTGTGTGTTTGTGTGTGTATGTGTGTGTGTATGTGTGTGTGTGTGTGTGTGTGTGTGTGTGTGTGTTTGTGTGTGTATGTGTGTGTGTGCATATGTGTGTGTGTGTGTGTGTGTGTGTGTGTGTGTGTGTGTGTGTGTGTGTGTGTGTGTGGTGTGTGTTCCTCACAATATACATACACATACATAATATAATGTATGCCTCATGCTCAGAAGAACAAATATTTCATTCATTCATTCATTTCATATATTTCACGTATTTCACTTTAGATTATGTAGTAATTGGTGGAGATTCTGGTAGAATAGTTGTTCTTGAGTACATCCCCCAAAAGAACACTTTTGAGAAAGTTCACCAGGAGACATTTGGGAAGAGTGGATGCCGAAGGATTGTCCCTGGACAGTATCTAGCAGCAGACCCAAAGGGTAGGGCAGTCATGGTATCGGCAGTTGAGAAACAGAAGTTTGTCTATGTTCTGAATCGCGATGCTGCTGCAAGACTCACCATCTCATCACCCCTGGAGGCGCACAAAGCACACACTCTTGTCTTCCATACTGTCGGTATGGATGTTGGCTACGACAATCCTTTGTTTGGCTGCATTGAAATGGACTATGAGGTACATAGCCACTGGAAGACCCAGCCAACCTTCTCATAGCTGTACCCGGGTGCAGTGTGTATTGTAAACTGTTATACAATCTTACCCCTATTTGTTACTTTTGTATGTTTTTGTTATTTTGTTTATAGGAAGCAGACCAAGATCCTACCGGGGAGGCTGCCCAAGCTACGCAACAGGTGGTGTATTGTTTGAAGCATTTGTGTGTATGCATACATACGGTAGATGTGACAAGGTATTGGTGCAGTGTCTGCTTGTACGTACATACGTATGTATCTCTCCATACCTATGTACGTATGTGTACACATACTCCCTTGCTACCAGGAGAGGATGCTGTTCTATTGTGTGCACTGCATTCAACTGGTGATGGCAGCCAATGTGTGTGCTGCTTGAGGCTGTACATGTGGGCTGTGATGAGTTGATGAAAATGGGAATCTCTCTGATTTGTGTGTACGTACGTATTTGTATGTATGCTATGATGATGTCAGCTCTGAGCTCCTTCACTCACCAACACACATATGTACACACACACAAACACAAACACACACACACACACACACACACACACACACAACAGCACACACACACACACACACACACACACACACACACACACACACACACACACACACACACACACACACACGTACACACGTACACAATCACACACACACACACACACACACACACACACACACACACACACACACACACACACACGTACACAGTCACACACACACACACACACACACACACACACACACACACACACACACACACACACACACATGTACATGATGTGTACTTATTTCTCTGTATTAGACCCTCACTTTCTATGAACTGGATCTGGGCCTGAACCACGTGGTTCGCAAGTACAGTGAGCCACTGGATGACCCAGCCAACCTTCTCATAGCTGTACCCGGGGGAGGGGATGGACCCAGTGGGGTTCTTGTCTGCTGCGAGAACTACATTATCTACAAGAACTTTGGCGACCAGCCAGATATAAAGTGCCCGATTCCTCGAAGACGACATGACCTCGAGAACCCAGATAGGGGAATGCTCATTGTTTGCAGCACAACACACAAAACTAAGGTGTGTGAGTTTGAGTCCAAAGGTAGCTTTAGGTGCAGGTCTTGATGTGTGCTTCCTTGTGTACCTCGTGTATGACAAATTTTGTAATATGAGTTTTGTAGGATTAGTGAGAATTCGTTATACTACTTGCCGTTTTGACTTTTTATAGCATGTTGATGGTAGAGGTAGCTTCAAATGTTAAATTCAAATATTTGACTTTATCTACAAATCATGGCATACACTGTGTACAGTAGAACCCTCTCAGCACAAAACTGAAGGGACTGACAAAAAGTATTCATTTTATCACAATTTCTTGTTATCAAAACAATTAGAATACTAGGAACATTGAAGAAGCACTTTCTGCTTTCGTGCTAACCGAAATTTTGTGTTAACAGTTTTCCACTGTATACATAATATTATGCACATACGTATGTATTTCCTGTCAACTTTTATGGCTATGTACTAATGTGTAGTGATGCCTGATCTATGTATGTGCGTTTCTGTGTGTGTATGTGCACTTTTGCCCTAATTTGTGTTCTTGCTGTTTCTGTGTGCAGGCTATGTTCTTCGTGCTGGTTCAGTCAGAACAAGGAGACGTGTTCAAAATCACCTTGGATATGCAAGCAGAAACGGTAAGTGTTTTGCAGCTGTTTGTGTGCCTTCGAATAGCTGGTTACAGCCAGCCAGCATACAAATGCATGTGCACACACACACACACACACACACACACACACACACACACACACACACACACACACACACACACACACACACACACACTCCCTTCTACGTATATAATGTGCATGTGCACACACATATGTGCATCTGTATCTGTCCAGTTTTGCTCGCTGTTGTCACTCATTGAGTAACAGGAAGGGAAGTAGTGTGAAAGTGTGGTACACTAGGAGCTACAGTGTCCAAACGCTTTACAATTTCCCGACTAGAAATACCACTTTTGTTGATAATTGGTTGTGCATGTGTTTATTCTTATAAGACATTTTGTCTATGTAGATAATTCATTTTGTCTGCATTGTCCTCAGGATTGTCCTCAGGATTGTTTCTTGATTTGTTGGCACTTGTATTGTTCCTTACATCTTCAGTAAATGCTCCTATTCTGTCTGTGTGTCTAGGACAGTGGGTGTACAGTGAGACCTCACTTATCCACACCTCACATACCCAGTTTCCTCACCTTCTGAAGTAGTTTTGTATTGGAGCAAATCTGCAATAATCCTACTGTACACTATACTACTGCTCCCTCATTCATCCAGTTCCCTCACTTTGTCCACATTTTCATCCAGAACAGATGTGTGCAGATACGTAAGTGAGGTCTGACTGTAATCTGCTCATTGTACCCATGTATGCAGGTGACCGAGATAAAAATGAAGTATTTTGACACCTTGCCTGTGTGTTCCTCGATGTGTGTGCTCAAGAGTGGGTTTCTCTTCTGCAGTGCAGAGTTCGGCAACCAGTGAGTTGCACTGTTAACGTGCTTCTAGTACGTATGTACAGTATGTACATTCCCCTCATTCTCCCTTCTCCGTCCACCCCTCCTCTCTCCCCCATCCACTCCCCCGATCCTCTCCATCCACTCCCTCCTACCTCTCCATCCACTCTCCCTCCCTCTCCCCTTCCTCCCTCCCTCACCCTCCTCTCTCTCTCCCTCTCTTTCCCTCCACAGTGTCTTGTATCAGATTGCCCATCTTGGTGACAATGATGACGAGCCGGAGTTCTCCAGTGCGATGCCCTTGGAAGAGGGAGAGACCTTCTTCTTTGCACCACGGGGCTTGAAGAACCTGGTTCAAGCTGATGAGATTGACAGCCTTTCGCCTATCATGAATTGCAAGGTACACATTTACGTATGTAAATGTAGGGATTTACGTGTGCGTACATATTTAATGTAAAAGTTAGCAAAATGTTTGTACATATGTCTCTTTGTGTGTGTGTGTGTGTGTGTGTGTGTGTGTGTGTGTGTGTGTGTGTGTGTGTGTGTGTGTGTGTGTGTGACTCTGTGTGTGTGTGTGTGTGTGTGTGTTTGTGTGTGTGTGTGTGTGTGTGTGCGTGTGTGTTCTATCATTCTTCAAGTACATATGTATGCACCTACTTCTATCAAACTCCTCCTAGATAGTCAATGCCAATGCACATGTCATGTATGTACTGCACATACGTATGTTGCATGTGTGCTACACAAACACATATGTATTCCTCATTTTAGCAGCTGTGATGTTAAAACACTTGGGAATCTTCGTTAACCTGAAGCTATATTGTAGAGCTAAAGATGTTCTGAGCTGCTATATCTCATTATATGTGTACGCATGTCTGTATGTCGTACTGTTTCATGTACGTATGTGTGTACAGAGTGTGTATGTTTGTACATATGTACGTATGTATGATTGCTGTAGTCAGGCAGCTGCTGTAGTCAGGTGGCTGCTGTGGTCAGGTGGCTGCTGTAGTCAGGTGGCTGCTGTAGTCAGGTGGCTGCTGTAGTCAGGCAGCTGCTGTAGTCAGGCAGCTGCTGTAGTCAGGCAGCTGCTGTAGTCAGGTGGCCGCTGTAGTCAGGTGGCCGCTGTAGTCAGGTGGCCGCTGTGGTCAGGTGATTGCTGTAGTCAGGCAGCTGCTGTAGTCAGGTGGCTGCTGTAGTCAGGTGATTGCTGAAGACAGGCACATAGTTGAATCATGCAAGAACCATTGGCCCATACTTGAGTGTATTGTGTGTGTACTCTTATTTTGGTTACATGTAAATTTACAGTTTTTGTGTATACGTACGTACATATGAATGTGTGCACGTATTACGTAGGTTTACGTCCATTTGCACTCTGTACATAGGTTGCCAACCTACTCAATGAGGACACCCCTCAATTATACATAACATGTGGGCGTGGTCCACGTTCAACTCTGCGCATCCTCAAACATGGTCTGGAGGTGACCGAGATGGCAGTGTCAGAGCTTCCAGCCAATCCTAATGCTGTGTGGACTGTCAAAAAAACAGCTGCGGGTATGTGTTCAGCTGTGTGTGTGTGTGTGTGTGTGTGTGTGTGTGTGTGTGTGTGTGTGTGTGTGTGCATACTCACAGTAATATTTCCACACTTATGTATGTACATACGTATACGTATGTGCGCAAGTCTTTCTGATTTTTATCATGTCTTCAATACAGACGGTTTACACACTGACATATTGCAGTGCTGTAGTCTGTGTTTGCTCATGTATTGGTGTACCTACATACGTACGCATGTACATGTTCTTTGGTCCATTCAGCTTCCACAGGTTGGAACCTGTGATTCTACTGCTAAGCTCCTTATAGCTTGCTGTATGTGTTTGATTCGGTGTTATGATTTGGGGCTGAATTTTTACATTTTTTTGCTTTATGAGGTCATCGTGAGTTCCAACAATTATGTGAATGCTTAGGTGCTGAAATTTCTTTTGTTGGGACTTCCTCAGTCCCAACAATAGCAATATTAGCACCTAAGCGGGGTACAAAAATGCTTAGCACCTAAACAGGGTACAGAAATGCTTATCACCTAAGAAGGGTAAAGAGATGTTTAGCAGCTAAGCAGGGTAAAGAGATATTTGTCTTTATACGTATGTAAATAGTGGAGCCTCTCTAATCCAACACTCAATTGGGCTTGAAAGAAATGTCGGATTAGGAGGTTGTCGGATTACAGAATGGCTCTTAGCATACGTACTTTAATATGGTGACTGTACCTCATGAGATGGTCGGATTAGAGAGGTTTCTCTGTGGCTGCGTTTACATGAAAACATTTTTTAAAATACCTGTTACGAGTGTTCCGGAAACCGATTTGTCATCGTGTTTGTATGGAAACGTTCCAAATCGATAAAGATGGCGACTGATAGTGTAGTCTGGACTGACGATGAAGCAGAACTGCTTCTAAACGTGACGCTGGAGTATAAAACTACCAAAGCATCTGAAGGCCTAGACTGGGAGGGGATTAGGAGCAAGTATGCGGACCTTGGGAAGCCATCTTGTGTCATTTCCGTGTCCTAGCATCCGTGTTTGCGGTTTGCATAATTTTGTTTTCAAAACGATTTCAAACATATTCACAACTTGAAATGTTTTCGTGTATCCGGAACAAATGCAACGAAACTGTTCCATTTTCACCCGAAAACGTTTTCATGTAAACGGGGCCTGTATTTGTTGTTGACCATAATATGTTCACATGCACACATGTACACATGCACGCGTACACACATGTTCACATGTACACTTGCACACATGCACACATACACACGTGGATACATGCTCACATGCTCACATGCACACATGCTCACATGCACACATGCTCACATGCTCACATGCACACATGCTCACATGCTCACATGCACACATGCTCACATGCTCACATGCACACATGCTCACATGCTCACATGCACACATGGGTATTGCATGAAGTGCGAGCAAAGGGGATTTGAGAGAAGGTTCTCTTTAGTGATTTCATTTGATAGGTAGATTAAGTTTAATGTACTTGTTGTGCTCAGTCTGAGATCAAAGGAACAGTTCAGTAGATTCTGATTAATACATTCTGCAATATGTATCTTCTCTCCATTCTCTCTTGTTATTGCAAAACATCCGCTTTGCTAATCAATTTGAGGGGGAAAAATGCAATTGTGTTCTTGTGTGAAACAATTCATTTTCATGTTCCTTGGCTTGTACCCGTAATCACGTTTTCTTGCTAGTCCATCCGATTTGACATTGTTTGTGACAATTTGAAAATTCGCAAAATGTGTGAAAATTGACTTTCAGTGAACTCAGGAAGTCTTCAGTGTTAGACCCTTCCATGGACATACTACTGTGTACATACATATGTATGTGGCTAGTACGTAATTTATGCACAGTAAAATTTTTGCTGTTGGACCTGCATAGATGCGTACTACATGGTTGTCTGGGGTTCATGCATGTGTATTTCAAGGACTGATGCCTAATTTTTATACACCTTAACCAACCAAAGAATTTCTTGAGTAAAAAA
>CAUJGJ010000258.1:2576100-2578600 GCA_963170055.1 Halisarca cf. caerulea | reverse complement strand
TGTGTTCGTGTGCGTGTGTGCATGTGTGTGTGTGTGCGTACATACATGCATGCACACTTACTACGTACGTACATACTATGTGTGTATGCATGTTTGTATGTGCTGTAGTCTTCTGCAACGAAGGGCAGATCAGCTACGTACGTATGTACAGTAGAACCTCTGATAGGAGATTCTCCCAAATAAGGACACAGTATCAACCTCTCTACAAAGGGCACAACTTACAGTCCCAGTATAATTCTTACAATACATTTTGAGCCTCCCAAAGAGAAGAACATATCTACCAAGAACAAATCAGCTGAATTTCTGTCGTCGCCCAAAGAGTCCTGAATTCTGAAGTTCCACTGTGTGATGGTGGATTCTGTAGTGTTGCTCCCCACCTCCTCGCCTCCCCCCTCTGGAATGAATCCCGCACTGCGGTCAGCAGACGCCCTCGCATTGTTCAGTGAATATCTCACACCGAATGCAGTATCCATAATCAGGTTCCTCTCTCCCTAATGTGCAGTAATTCATCTGTAATGCTTTTACTCAGTCGCCTTTGACCAATTGCTTAATCTGTTACCTTGTACGATGTGATGGTAATCTGATTAGACCACGTTTAATGCAGTATGCTTATCTTGGGATATCAGTTTCCCACTGTTTGTGTACGTGTGTGTGTGCTTCAGTTGGCATCTCAATGCTCTGAATGTTCATGATCGAACTGAGTGTGTGTTGCACATGAGTAGATGTGGCATTCTGTTCACAGTGTGTGTATGAGGTGTGTGTGGGGTGTGTTACATATGTCTGTAGATGTGTGATGTGTGGCTGTGAGAGACAAGGGGTGTGTCTGCAATATGGGGAGTGTGTGTGTGTGTGTGTGTGTGTGTGTGTGTGTGTGTGTGTGTGTGTGTGTCTGTGTGTCTGTGTGTGTGTGTGTGTCTGTGTGTGTGTGTGTCTGTGTGTCTCTGTGTGTGTGTTTGTGTGTGTGTGTGTGTGTTCTGTGTATTGAGGTACTGTAGGTACAATACACTTGCTGTCGCATTTGTGCATCATCTTCATCCTCCATCCTCACCTCCTCTACATCCATAGATTTGTCACTGCAACGTGTTTGGTGGACTACGATACTGTGGCCACTGCTGACAAGTTTGGAAACATTGCTATTGTGAGTCAGCTCCCTAGCCTCATTGTAAGCACTTCCTTACGTTGAGGATTTTGGCTGCTTTTTTCAGTGATAAGAGTTTCACTTTCGTTTTTAAACTGATACTATTTCTGTTCAGATTGTATCAGGATTGTGTGTGTGTGTGCATGCGTGTGTGTGTGTGTGTGCGTGTGTGTGTGTGTGTGTGTGCGTGTGTGTGTGTGTGTGTCCGTGTGTGTGTGCATGCGTGCTTGCATACGTGTGTGCGTGCGTGGTGTTAATGTGTGTTTCATGATATTATTCACTGTACAGGCAGACCTACATACTCACTTGAGCCTTGTGATCATTGTTGTTAGCTTATTTTTTTAGCCATTTTTAATCTTGAAGTTTGGTTTTGTTGGTCTTCTTTGGTTCTTCTACTTGACACTTGCATATTCTTTCACATGTGTACACACACACACACACATACACACACACACACACACACACGCACACACACACCATTTGTGTTTCTTGCATTACTTCAGGTTCGACTTCCCTCTGATGTGTCAGACGAGGTGGATGAGGACCCCACTGGCAACAGAGCAATCTGGGACAGAGGTCTACTCAATGGAGCTTCTCAGAAGGTGAGATTTGATGTGGAGCTGTTTTTTGTACATTCATGCATTTGACTTATGTACCAATGTCTGTCACTATGTGCCCTGTGTTTGCATGTTTGTGTGTGTGTGTGTGTGTGTGTGTGTGTGTGTGTGTGTGTGTGTGTGTGTGTGTGTGTGCAGTAACAACTGTTTAGAATCAAGGCTGTGTATATGCCTCAAGCGAATGCACACTGCTAGTTGCTGTTGTGATTAGCAACCCATTCAATCCTGAACATGTGTGGAAGTTCTTTCTGTGCTATCCTTTTTGTTGGGGAGATGTGGGAAGTTGAAGCCATTCAAACCAATAGCTCCCCCTTATGTGGCGGGAGAGTAGCAGCTGTTTGTTGTTGCCTTATCAGAACACAGCTGTGGCATCCTCATCCTTAGTGAGATAAGCCTCTCCTACTTTCCGTTCATCTCCTCTCTCTCTGTCCCTCTCTTTCCTTCTCTCTTCTCTGTCACACACACACACTTCCTTTTCTTTGTACCTCATCCACATGGATGTTGGGAGATCAAGATTGTTTAACTAACCCCTAACCTAACCCCCAGCCCCTAACCTAACCCCCAGCCCCTAACCTAACCCCCAGCCCCTAACCCAACCCCCAGCCCCTAACCTAACCCCCAGCCCCTAACCTAACTCCCAGCCCCTAACCTACAACTCCCAGCCCCTAACCTAACCCCCACCCCCTAACCTAATTCCCAGCCCCTAACCTAATTCCCAACCCCTAACCTAACTCCCAGCCCCTAA
>CAUJGJ010000258.1:2558600-2571100 GCA_963170055.1 Halisarca cf. caerulea | reverse complement strand
AACTGTCCTGAATATTGAGGTGTCCTCATTTCAGGAGTTGAAGTATAGATATTCTGTACCATGTAGTGTGGAATATCTATGGTTGAAGGTGTACTATGGCAATTTGAAGTATAGCGAATCGTTTGCTTCTAGTGGCAGCGTCCACATTAGAAAGGCGTCTCGATTAGAGAGGGTCCCCTAGTATGCCCCACTATAGTGAGAGAAACAGTGACAAGAACACATCAATTGACATGTTCACAAATGTCAGTTCTGCAATTGAATTGATCAAACAACATTGCAATCAAATATACATAAAATATGCATGCTCACAAGGCAAAATCAAAAGAAAAAGAAGAACATTTAATTTCACAACATTTTATAGTACAAGAAGCATTGAGTATAGCAATGTGATGCTGTGCATGTATGCATTAACACAACAGGTAGCCACGCCTTAGTCATAATACCAACTGCGAAATGGATAATAAGACAACACAGACACACGAGCATGCACGCATGCACACACACGTGCGCACACACACACACACACACACACGTGCACACACACACACACACACACACACACATGTACAGAACACAAGAAAGTTAACTGTGTATTACACAGGTACAGTGTACATTAGAGAGCGGATGGGTTGAAAATGATAACGGTCTGTATTCCCAATCCAAATTATCTGGTATCAGTTGAGAATGGGGACTGTTCCAAATAATCACCAAGATTCTTGGGTAAGGGTAAATTACGAAGTTGGTCAAATCGAGTAACTTGTCTTATGGTAAACCTACAGTGGTCCTGTAGCGACCGAACTTTTGTGAAACGAGACACAGGTTGAGTGAGACGCACAGGGATTGTGGGGGAGGCATCATTTCTGGCTCGACTGAAACAAAATATACCATCTTGGGAGAAGGACATGGCATTTCGGATCAGCTCAACAACTGTTGGGTAGCCATCATTGTCAGCATCGGGGAAGGTATAAAAACTGAAGAGAAAGTGGCTGTATTCGATTCGAGAATGCAGTGTTCTTCCTTCTGATCGAAAGCTCAGGCTCAGCATGTACCTATCGTCAGCACTATCTCGAACAAGGAATGCACCATTGGGAAGACCCTCCAGCCTCTCCTCTGCCTGAACTCGCGTTATCGGCCCCCAGTACCAGCCGTGGTGGGCAAGGTCCTTCAGGCCCTGTTGCAGCTGGACCTTTAGGCGTTGACCGGTGTTACGCGATGTTATCTTCTCGTACAGACCATCGTCTTCTTCGACCTTGTGGCGACTCTGACTCCGAGGTGGCACGACTGGGGTGACGGTGAGGGTTTTGGTTGCTTCGGGCGGAAGGGGAAGAGGCGGACGGGAACTGAGCCACTCTTCTTCTTCGTCTGACAAACTGTTCTGAGTGGGAAGAGGCGGCGGGGTCCTGCTGTAGTGGTTGTTATTAGTGAGCAACTTGCCTACGTCCCGCATGGAAGGCCCCAAGGCCTTTCGAACCTCCCTCGAAGAGTACTCGCCAGAGAATTCAGTTACTTTCGATGAAACATCGACACCAGAGTCTCTATGTAAATCGGAATCCTTCTTTGTCGTATTCATTTCTTCGTCGCTAGCCGAATCGACCACGACAGAATCGCTGGATGATATCTTGAATAATTCTCTGAACTTTCTTTGCAGGGAGGCCGATCCGCTCTCTCTACTTCGCTCCTGCCCCCCGTTGTTGACAGGCCTACTTCTTGCCGGCAAAGTGGCGCTTTTGGAGTCAACCAAGGAAGAGTCGTCCTTCACTGGAATCTTTCTTTTGTCCTGCTTAGATGAACTATTCGTCCAGGTTTTTCTTCCCTTTAACGACTCCAGAAACCTTTTAGCTTTGTCCCGCTTCTTTGGGTGACCTTCCTTGCTTTCATTATTGACCGTCACCAGTTCACTTTCACCATTTCGCTTACAGTCATCCATTGGCAAATCTTCCTCTTCTACATAGGATGAATTTGAAGACTTGTGATAACAGAATACCTCCTCGGTGCCTTCTAATTCGTCCGAAGAGACCAACTCACCTTGACTTTGTGAAGATGCCATTATAATGTTTCCCCTCCGGAACAGCTTGTTAAGATGATCACGTGTGTATCACATGATCCCCACCCAGTTCTGTGACGTCATTTGCTATTCATAGATTGGACGGAAGTCATGTGACCACGTGACTTCCTTAAGACTCTGTGTAGACAAAGACAGACAGTTTTATCCAAGTAGTATTGACGAGCCAGCCGCTTCAAGATGCCCTCATTCAAAGCAGAGAAGTTGAGGACGAACTTAAGATTGTGCATCAACAGACTGAAACTTCTGGAGAAGAAGAAAAGTAGGAATAAATATCGCATAAGTGTATTTATTTGTCTGTCTATAATCTATATTTATTCGCCATTTTATCTCTAAGACAGCAGCCAAATTTCCGTAGTAGAAGAGTATTGTAATAACTGTGTAGTGAAACTGTAGAGTGGATGTAGTGGCTGTACTACCATCATTTCTCATGTGTACACTTTTGGCATGTGAACGTCAATTTGTGTGTGGGGGTGGGGAGGGTATTTTGTACACAGTTGGTGGTTGTCTAATACTTAACAGAAATGTCTGAGAGACGTTTGTGATATTGAACCTAGAGTGTTTGTTGTTGAAATAGTGGATATGTAGGGTCTGGTATAGCACAAACCCTAGTCCTCCATTTTGTGATGTCATTTTACTTCATATACAAATGGAGGAAGGGGCCTGTGCTACACTGGACTAGGATACGTGTGCATCTGTTTTGTTAATGGAATGTGCGCTACATCTGCATGGATCCGTATCTTCAGCTGAACAGGCTATGAAGGCCCGTAAGGAAATTGCGGACTACATCAAGGCCGATCGGATTGAGCGTGCAAGAATACGAGTGGAGCACATCATTCGTGAAGACTACCTCGTAGAGGCAATGGAAGTACTGGAAACGTTTTGTGATCTTCTTCTTGCTCGGTTCGGGATGTTGCAGACCATGTCGTGAGTTGGAGGGGTTGACTGTGTGTGTTTGAATGAGTCATCATCTTCAGGTAGTAGCTGGAGACTCCATCTTCATGCAGTCGCTTTATGCATCGTATTCGTGTGTCTGTTTTTGTCATCATTATCGCATGCACAGTCTTCGTAATGTTGCTTGAGTCCAACAGTGGACTCCTCTATTCTGGACACTTTGGGATGGGAAAGGACTGTCCTGACTATTTCATGTGGCCTTATTTCAGGGTTTGAAGATGTACTTAAATGGCAAAGTATAGCGAATCATTCAGTTCTAGTGGCAGTGTCCGCATTAGAGAGGTGTCTTCAATTCAGGGGTCATGATTAGAGGGGTCCACTGCAGTACTACATACCACTACCAGAGCTAGAAATAGCTGCCTGCCATCTGCCATTTTCCAAACAAAACATGAATATGGCTGACCAAAATTGAGTTGGGTCAGCCATTTGGCTGACTACTCAACTGAGAACTGAGTCTCTGATATCGGCTATTACAGTTGATTGCTAATTTGTTTTGCCAATCTCAAGGTTCAATACTAAAGATTCCTTTGTATTACGTATGTACACATGTACGTATGTACATGCTTATTCCCTGATGGTCAGGAATGGCTGACCAATCTAAACAATGTCCTACCTATATAACACTGGGTCAGCCATTTGTCCTAGTAAAGGTCAAATGCTATTTTTACCACTGCACTACTACTTCAGTGGAACCTGTATAATCCAGGGAATAATGAACAGTGCTGGATTAGCAGGTTGCTGGATTATATAGGTCAATTTGTATGGTAGTGGTTGGTGCCATAGAACCTTGACCGGTTTAGGAGAAGGCTGGTTTATAGAAGTGCCGGATTAGGCAGGTTCCACTGTGCACCCTGTGTTCTGTGAAACATGTACTACACTGTCAGTGTGTTTGTACATACATGTGTACATGCATATACCTCACAGAATGTAATATATCTTGCAGTATTGGAGTATATATCTCACAGTATTGGAGTATATATCTCACAGTATTGGAGTATATATCTCACAGTGTTGGAGCTTTGTTTTCTACTTTTAGCCATTTGTAGTAGACTTTCTACCACTGATTGTCACTGGCCTAATTTGCACACACCCTACAACCGTTTGTGGGCCAGGTTAGTGCAGACTACAGCTTAATGGACCCACTTTACGAAGTCTGTAAGGTTACAGGCATATTTGGTGCATGTGTTAGTGTGACAGCGTGTCAATCTGTATGCTTATTCCAAATATAGTGTGTACGCACAGTCCACACCCCACAAGTGTGTGTATTCACGTGCACTCTACAACCTGTGACTGTGGGGAATACCCATGTATTGTGGGGAACAAACAGGACCCTCCATCTCTATTGCCTTGTACGCATCTAACCATCTCATGTTTGGAGTGTGTGTGGGTTGAGTACTTGACCTTTACGTACATGGCTATACTGTACACTCTGTGAGACTCCACTGGGGCTTGTGGTATGTTTGCAGTGAGCAAAGTTGTGTGATTACAAATGTGCACCATCTATGTTACATGTACAGTACTCAGTTGCCATGTACTGTCTGCTTTGCTTGTTCTGTAGGTTTTGTGATGCAGCTTTGATAGAACCTGTGTCCACTCTCATCTGGGCAACCCCAAGGTTGCAGGCAGATGTGGAGGAGTTCAAAGTGGTACGTATGTATGACCGTGTGTGTGTGTGTGTGTGTGTGTGTGTGTGTGTGTGTGTGTGTGTGTGTGTGCGTGTGTGCGTATGTGTGTGTGTGTGTGTGCGTGTGTGCGTATGTGTGTGTGTGTGTGTGTGCGTGTGTGCGTATGTGTGTGTGTGTGTGTGTGTGTGTGTGTGTGCATGTGTGTGTGTGTGTGTGCATGTGTGTGTGTGTGTGTATGTGTGTGTGTGTGTATGTGCATGTGTGTGTGTGTGTGTATGTGTGTGTGTGTGTGTGTGTGTGTGTGTGTGTGTGTGTGTATGTGTGTGTGTGCACACACGTGTGTGTGTGTGTGTGTGCACATGTAATCCTCACTGTACATATTTGATATACTTATCACTCCTTTTAACAACAGATATCCAAGCAACTCACTGCTAAATTTGGTCAAAAATTCGCTGAATTGGCAGTTACTAATCAGTCCGAGAATGTCAATGAGAAGGTAATTCACCGTCTGGGTCTCCAGACACCGCCCAGACGTCTGGTCGAGAGCTACATGAAAGAGATTGCCAAGAACTATCGTGTGGAATATGATGTCGATCCGGCAGCTTTTCTCGAAGACGATGTTCCTGAACCAATCAATGAAAAAGACTTTTTACCCCGCCCTGATGACAATCCCTCGCCACCTGGCGGGTATGGTGGCCCACCACCTGGTGGAAATGGTATGCCGGGAGGCCCTGCTCCCTACAATCCTCAAGCCTATCCACCTGCAACTGTGAGTGTGGCTAGCGTGTGTGTGTGTGTGTGAGTGTGTGCTTGCATGTGTGTACATATGCATGTACATGTGTGTGTCGCTGGAACAGCAGCTGATCTGATAAGCAAATGATGTGGTTTTGAATGAACCCTTACATGTATATTCATTTCTACATTATAGAGTCTACCTCCTGGCTATAGTCAAGGTCCACAACTTCCTTATGTACGTAAGAACTGAGTCACTCTTGGTGCAGTGCACGTTGTCAGTGTTTCTCTCTTCCTTTGTAGCCTCAACAGCCAACTGGCCCAGTAACGATGCCACCAGGTGTGTGTGTGTGTGTGTGTGTGTGTGTGTGTGTGTGTGTGTGTGTGTGTGTGTGTGTGTGTGTGTGTGTGTGTGTGTGTGTGTGTGTGTGTGTGTGTGTGTGTATCGCATGGATGGGTGGATGTGCATGTATGTGTGTGGTATGTGTAATGGGGTGTGGGGTGGGAGCTGTGTGGATGGTTGGTGTGGGTGTGTTACACATGAATTGCTGTGCATTCATCAACAGTTGCACAACAACATAGATTTAGTGCTGTCAAATTGGCCACTTGTTAGCCCTGTCTGTCATTTCACATACGTACGTGTCTCTCTTCCTGTCATTCACATAGGTGGAGGTGGTGGTATGAACTTCCCGTCCGTTCCAAGTGGCCCACCAGCAGGAGGCAGCGGACAACAAGGGGGCGACCTCGACTTTGATGACCTCACGAAACGGTTCGAGCGACTAAAGGGCAAGAAATGATGTGCGTCTCTAAGAACAAACACATTCAAATGCTCACATATGCACTGCATATTGCATATTGTATATTCACTCAAGAAACTGATTTTTTTTCCCATAAAGTCTGTAATTATTACACCTACTAGTTATAATGTGCTTTAATGATACATTTTAACAACTATCTGTAGAATGATTTTGTTATTATTAATGTTGTATACGTATTGAGTAAATTATTAATTGCACGACACAAATAATCTTGACCAGGACTACCACTCAACTGGTGGCTCTGTTTATCATGCATGCAGGCTATTCAAGTATTATATCCATTAACCATTTTATGCCGTGTTAAAGTATTTCGGAAGTGCCCTTGCAGCAAAAAGGCAGAATGCATTGTATAATTGTCAGAAAGTAAGGTAGACACTCTGTCCCAATCATCAGAAAGGAAATATTAAGCCAGTATTGTTCCTCACTCCTTGCTGTGTCATTCTTAAAATGGTCCACTTACCAGTTGTTTCACATATTCTTCCTATGACAATGTAGCAGATGAGTGAGGGATCTTGTATGTAGTATTTTCAGTATTTTGAAGTCAAATAATGCACCCCACAAAGGGCCCCCCGTGCATGGTAGTTTCTTGTATACAGAAGGCCAAGTAAAGGAGGGTTGATCCGCAGTGATGATGAGGTACCCATAATGTGCTGTAAGTACTGTACAATGATGAAATGGTAAATCTGCTCTCTACGAGGGAAATCCTTTCACAGATGGGGTATGTCAATTGGGGTACTGCTGGATTATGCTATGCGGCAAAAGGGGAAGGATCTATGATTTTAAATCATATCTGGTTGAAGCCATTTACGACATCATCACCACAATCATCAACACATATGGTTAATACATTGAAATAGGATGCACTCTCAGATGACATTAGGAACTCGTGATGAGTCCCGCGGAGATGGAATGTTCGCAGAACTATGGACTGCCAAATGACCTGCAGGTAACCTGGTTTAGTAACATGACGTAATGGTCATGTGTGTCACGTGAATAGCTAATTATGTCACACGACATAATGTAAGGGTTCTCCTCACTGGACACTCATCCGGATAGCGATCAGTTGGTACCATGGCTTTCTTCTCCAAGAAAACGTCTTTAGAAGGTTTGTATGGACCACTATGTCGAGAATAGGAATTGTATATTTACATTGTCTTTTTTTACTTTTTCAGATACTCTGTTTACATTGAAAGTAAGTTTATTTGTTGGCTCAAATTGTTCATGACAATAATATACTGACTTGTGTTTAAATTCGTCTAAATAGTAATGTGGAGGTGTATATTGCACAAGGTGTAGTGTTTATCTCTTTATTAACTCTTATTGATACTTATCTCTAGTTTACGTCTAAGCAGCTGGAAAGATCCGCCAAGAAATGCGAAAAGGACGAAAAGGTTCAGAAGGCTAAAATTACCAAGGTAATATACCAACAACCCATCAAATTGCATGCATATTCTTGACCATTCGTGTCACATTACTAATGGCTGATATTTTATAGTACACACTACTCATGTTAGTCAAGTATAAATCATTTACATATGTTATTTGTAATCTGCTCACACACACACACACACACACACACACACACACACACACACACACACACACACACACACACACACACACACACTTACATACACACACATATACACAGTCTCTGAAACAAGGTAACCCAGAGGGAGCCCGAATCTATGCTGAGAATGCCATACGCAAGAAGAATGAAGGTAACAACTACCTCAGAATGGCAGCAAGGATAGATGCCGTGGCCAGCAGAGTGCAAACGGCCATGATGATGAAAGATGTGGGTGATGAGATTGTTTAAGCAATGAATAGTGATGCTGAGTGATGTTGTGTTTGATGATGTCTGTATCTGCTTCTGCTGTGTAGGTCACAAAGCAGCTGGGTGGAGTTGTCCAAGGACTGGATAAGGTTATGGCATCCATGGATCTTGAAAAGGTTTATACTGTTCTCTCTCTCTCTCTGTGTGTGTGTGTGTGTGTGTGTGTCTGTCTGTCTGTGTGTGTGTGAGTGTGTGTGTGTGTGTGTCTGTCTGTGTGTGTGAGTGTGTGTGTGTGTACTTGTGTATTTATACATGTGTGCTTCCATTCTTTGATGGAAGAGTGTAAATATGCATTGCATGATTTGTATATATTTGAAGTGTACATACATACATGTGTACATCATCATAGTTCTACTCCATTGTGTGTTCTGACTCATGTTTGCCATTTCTTTTCTTCTTGTCCAGATTGACAAGGTCATGTCAAAGTTTGAAGCCCAGTTTGAAAACTTGGATGTCCACACAAGTGTTATGGACAGTGCTATGAGCAGTGCTACTACTCTCTCCACTCCTCAGGATCAAGTGAGTCCACCCTGTGGTCCACCCTGGGGTCCACCCTGGGGTCCACCCAACCTGTGTGTTGATGGTCATTGCACACAGCAGTGCTGCACTGGTGATGTCAGTCACAGTACACAGCAGTGCTGCACTGGTGATGTCAGTCACAGTACACAGCAGTCCTGCACTAGTCACATGGAGGCTGTCAGCTTACTTCTAGTGGCAATCATGGACAGAGTGTGTTGTTTGGCCAGAGCATTCTTTTGTAAGGCATACACTTTTTGTCATCATTGGAAGGATTTGAAGTTATTTACTTCGTTACAATCCACAATATTCCTGGAGTGTTCTGTATTTGAGAGAGTTATCTATAGAGTATCTATAGTGCTTGAAACTCAGTCACTCATTCTAGCTTGTCAAATCTTCATTTAGGCTTTGTGCTCTCATCCACAGGTTGAAGGCCTGATGAAGGAGGTAGCAGAGGAGAGTGGACTGGACATTGTGGACAAGCTCAAGGATGCCAAGATTGGCTCCGGAGAGCAAACTGTCACAGAAGATGCCGACCTTAGCAAGAGGTGCGTTTGCGGGGCATTGTATAGGGATAGTATGCATATGTTTGTGTGTGTGTGTTTTGTGTGTGCATGTGTGTGTGTGTGTGTGTGTGTGTGTGTGTGTGTGTGTGTGTGTGTGTGTGTGTGTGTGTGCATGTGTGTGTGTGTGTGTGTGTGTGTGTGTGTGTGTGTGTGTGTGTGTGTGTGTGTGTCTTTATGCTCCACACACACTACTCAGCTTTACTTCCATTTGCTCTTTTCTCTCTTAGATTACAAAATCTGAGAGACACAGCTCTTGAGAGCAACTAACATAATAATAAAATGCATAGCACAACACACATATTATGTATTAGTTTTACTCAGTATTGTATGCGGATTCTTTTTGTATATATGTACACACAACCACATCCATTTGTGTTGACCTCCGTGAGGAGCTTCTCGTGTGAGTAGGCTGTGCATGCAGGCATGTTGTACATAATGCAGTTATGTGACCTTTATTATGTGAGCTTAATGCAATGTTTTAAATTTAAATTTCAACCAACTTTGTATTAATGAATTCTGACAACAAATTCTTGAAACACTCTAGTTAGATTCATTTCTTTGAAAATGTTCTCAATTTCATGTGTATTGCACTGAACTGAGTTGAAGACTAGCCTCCTTTCATGAACTCTACACAGTACAAAGAACAACACAAGAGATAGTTACGCTAGACACACGGGAAACACACAATTGTAGAAAATTGAAAATTGAAGTCCACAACTACCACAAGTCATATTCTATACATTACAATGGTTAGATGGCATATTTTCATTATGTCACACACAATTCCACACTTCTGGAGGTAGTCGGGATGTCAAGGTTCCATGTATTTGGTTTCTGCATGATAGGAACATCCACACACACTGTATGTTCAGTTCCACCAAAAACGAAAGCAACGATTAGAGCCTACATCTGTCAGATTATCAAGGTTCACTGATCCTATAACAGTTCCTCCTACCTCACCACCTCCTCTCCTCATCAAAAAACAATTATCACATTACACAAGCAAATATGTTCACAAATCGGTACCATATATAGATTAGTTAGCGTACAACTCATAAAATTCAATATTCCATAAACACTCTAAACACTGTTGTCTGGATTAGAGGGTTCCACCATCGACTACTGCACGTACCTGCCAATACCTGCCATATCTGTACTGAGATGAAGCTCTTCCTTACATAAAACTGTCATCATTCGCTCCTTACAAGGTCTCCCTCTGCTGTCCACATCCACGTTTTGAGTCTTCCACGATTGAAGGAACTTCTCCACTTCTATAGATCTACCCACCAGCACTACAAGTATGTAGTGAAGTTCACTAGTTATCACAGTACACGCTTCTAACCCCCCACACCATGAATTCAAATGTTTTAAATACAGTTTGCGGTTGTGCATGTGGTCTACGGATACCACACAGACACACTGCTTGACTTCTTGGCTGGTAGATTGGATACAGTCCATGTCCAGGGAACAAACTGCTTTAGGCTGGTACTTATCCGTACTCGACCGATTTTCACTCAACTGGGGGTGCACACTGGTACTGTCCTTGTTCATCTCCAAGGCAACTGAGAAAATGGCTTCCGCTATCTGGTAAATACAGTGGTCATTTGCATAAGACTGAACAGCCGACAACCCCTCATCATGGCACCTTGCAAGCAGCCCACTGGGTGTATCTCCATAGCATTTAATGTCCACAACAGGCGGAACTTCAGGGTACAAACGAGGAAGTTTGAAGTAAACTACTACCTTCCTTTCAGTCTGACCTCTAGATCTGCAAATAACAAATTGTAATTGGTCATCTTGTCCATTTGTATCATTTTTCTCCTCTTCAGCCCCCCCTTCCTCTCTGCCCTTCGATATTAATGTTATTTCTTCTCCATATACTGCGTACAGAGTTTGCAATTCGTCCCACTGTGTCTCAGGAATATTTGCCGGCCGTTGCAATGTTGTGGTAGCCATTTTGTAGGATGTAAGGGGAAATCCCCGTACCAACCACGTGGCTCGTCCCCCATGGTCTTCGAAATATCCTGCCAAGCCTATTACAAGGCAGTACTGCATTGTCTCAAGTACCCACAGTGTTCTGTCAATGGAGTACTCCTAGGCAAGTATGGAAAAGGTGATATTAGAGCTCTAGACGCTGTTCCTTTGTTCCATCTCTCCTTGGGAACCGCGCCTATGCTGGAAGTGGCATTGACTCAGGTAGTGTACTGTCAGTGTCCGTGTACTTAAGTCCCTCATTTATTTACGTTTTGTGTCCTTAGATTGACTGCTACTGTCAAAAGAACGGATTGAACATCGTAGCCTATTACCAAGCTAACGAGACAGTGGACAGTTCAGAGTGAGTGTGGTTGTGTGCGTCTCGGTCCCCGGGCCTTTTACCGCAAACTCTCCAACAATGCTGTAGAATCATGTATTCACTCGATTAGTAGTGAGCATATGGCTAGAAATTCCCACACCGTTTTCTTTTGCAAGTAGTGCTTTAAGTGTCTGATATGTTGTTACAAAAGGGAAGTTGTTAGATGTAGTACTTTCAACAGAGTGCTTTATATTGTGATATCTGGTAAGTACATTCTTCACCAACAGTTGGGGGTATATTGGATGAGCGACGAAGAGTGGCCTGGCTGTGAGTAGCTTGGTATCTTATTTGAGGTAAAAAGTATGTGATTTTGACCCTGCAAATCCTGTGTGGTTTTTAAATTCACAATTTGCTTTACATGTGGATATCAGATACTAAAATTTACTATGACTTTAGGTTATGGGATTTTTCTTTGAAATAGCACGATAGTGTAACTAAATACACAACCTAACTTGTCATTCCTACGGTACTCCATTCCTCCTAAACACTACAGGCCTGATGTGATTGCAAAAACAGTGGTCTCGCTTGTCAAGACCAACTACCCAAGTGCTCAGCTTGTGATGGTGGACAACAAAGCAGTTGCAGGGAAAAGTGATAAAGTTCCACTTGTGGTGTGTGTGTCTGTGTATGTGTGTGTGTGTGTGTGTGTGTGTGTGTGTGTGTGTGTGTGTGTGTGTGTGTGTGTGTGCATGTTTGTATGTGTGTGTGCATTTGTGTGTGTGTGTGTGTGTGTGTGTGTGTGTGTGTGTGTGTGTGTGTGTGTGTGTGTGTGCATGTGTGTATACATGTGTGCTTGTTTTGAGTTCTATACACTTCGGAATTGGGTTTATTGGTCTGTTTATCTATATATGTTTGCTTGTAGTATGGTCAAGTCCACATACACACACCCAAACACACACACACACACACACACACACACACACACACACACACACACACACACACACACACTTTTCCTCCTCAAAAGGTGTTGATGATGACTGTGTCTGTCGTCCCAGGCTGACAGCTGTGATGACATCTCACGCAACTCCCAGTCT
>CAUJGJ010000258.1:2551100-2553600 GCA_963170055.1 Halisarca cf. caerulea | reverse complement strand
TGGAGCATAAACAAGCAGCCCACTTGCTTGGTTGAAATATAAAGGAATTGTTTGCTTAAATGCCTGTCTGAAATATCTACAAAACTTTAAAAATCTTAGAATTTGAAATTACTGACAGAATCCAAATTGTTCAATATTATTTTATGTAATTAGTGCAAAACACGCAATGCACGCACACACACACACACACACACACACATACACACACACACACACAAACACACAAACAGTCACACACACACACACACACACACACACACACACACACACACACACACACACACACACACACACACACACACACACACTAACCCTAAGCAGCTCACTAGTCTGTACAGATGTTCTCATACCGACTGTACTGCTCACTGGTTTCTTGTTGTCACTGACAACCAATATCAATACCTCGAGTTCAGGCCAGTGCTCTGCTGGGGCAACCTGTAAACAACAACAACAACAATAATAGTTAAAACAACATAAACAATGTAAACAACAAGAAACAAACCAACAGTAGGAATAAAACAAAAATCAAGAATTTAGTGCTGTGACAATGGTAATGAGGACACCTCGGACTGTACAGTGAACCTGACTTCAAGACCACCTGTCTATAGAGGCCATTGTAGATTGGCCCTATGCTACTTCAGTGACACTACTGCACCTCTTTACGAGGACCACCTGTCTACAGAGACCACCAATGTTTCACGCTTGAGTGACCTTTATAGACAGGTATAGTATTCTGTAGAAAGACAAGTGAAGATAATACGTGTAGGATTCAAGTGCCTAAAGTGATGGGCTAGCAGAACAGACCAACAATATGGTAAAAATCAGGGTATCTTATTTAGACTGGGAAGCCTTTAGCCATGGGCTATTCTGACAGGCACCCAGTAGAAAAGAAAACAAAACAATACAATAATTATAAAAGTAAAAAGGAAATACAAAATTTATAATTAAAATAAATTATTCATTCGATTAATAATTAGATAATATAAGAGTACGTAGTGAGTAGTGTAGACAAATTACAAACATGCAACTAGAAGAGCAGAGAGATCATGCACGTGCAAGGCAATATGAAGGTGAGTCAAGTAGAATAAAAAAGGTCAGCACATCTTGAGGAAAAGGCTTGGTAGTCTTGTAGTTCTCTGACACTGCGTGGGAGAGATCTCCATAAGGATGCACCAGTGAAACTGAATGCCCTTTGCCCGTAACAAGACTTTGTAGCTGGTAGGTTTAATTGCCTAGATGAAGAAGACCATGTGTGGTATGAGGAGCAGGGAGCAGAAAAAAGCTGGGAAAGATATGAAGGGGATTGGGCGGACAGACATTTGAAAACAGACTGAGCAAGATGAAGTTTCCTACGGGAAGAGAGAGTGGAAAAACCTAACTCAGAGCGAGCAGCGGAAGCAGAGGAGCGTCTATTCCTATGTAGAATGGTACGACAAGCAAAGTTCATCAGTGTTTCCAAACGAAGAGACTGGGATTTAGTGCAACTGGACCAAACGACATCACAATAGTCAAGATGAGGAAGAATGTAGGAATTGAGAAAAAGAAGCAGGAGGGGTCGAGGAAGGAAATACGAAACACGTCGAAGCAAGTTCAGACTACGGGAAACTTTGTTGCACACCAAGTCGATGTGGTCAGACCAGGTAAGGGAATCATTGACAACCACTCCAAGGAATTTAAACTGTTGAACCTGCTCTACAGAACACCCATTAATTTTCAGTTTCAAGCTGCTCGGAACATCTTTCTTGTTTGAGTGTATCAACATAGCTTTTGTCTTCCCAGTATTAATTTTCAACCCGTTTCTTAAAAGCCAAAGATTTGCAAGGTCCAAGCAGAGCTGCAGGGAGGACTGGATAGAGGGAAGGCTGTCACTGACAATGTAGATAGTGGTGTCATCAGCGAAAAGGACAGTGGAGCCAGGAGGAAGATGATGACATTTATGAAGACAGAGAAGAGAGTGGGTCCAAGAATTGAGCCCTGGGGGACACCAGATGATGGGAAACCAGGAGAGGAGTAAGATTCAGCAACACGAGTGATGTGGGATCGATTGGCAAGATAAGACTGGAACCAGGAAACAGTAGAAGCAGAAAGACCAAGGTTGGTGAGTTTGGATAGAAGTAGATTGTGGTCAACAGTGTCAAAGGCCTTGGAGATGTCCAGAAAGACGACTCCTACAAACTTCTTGTTATCAAGGGCCTTGTACCACAAGTCTAAGCAATGAAGAAGAAGAGTTTGTGTAGAGTGAGAGGGACGGAAGCCAGATTGAAGAGGAAATAGAAGGTTGTTGGAGTTAAGATGAGAAGTCAACTGAAGATGGACATGCTTTTCCAAGAGTTTGCTCGGAGCAGGGAGGATAGAGATGGGTCTGTAGTTTGTTGGACTGACACGATCTCCACCTTTGTGTAGTGGCCGGATGGATGCACATTTCCACTGACAGGGAAAGTGGGAAGATGTGATGGATGAGTTGATAATGGACGATAGTGGGTAGCAGATGACTGAACGA
>CAUJGJ010000258.1:2531100-2541100 GCA_963170055.1 Halisarca cf. caerulea | reverse complement strand
GTGTGTGTGTGTGTGTGTGTGTGTGTGTGTGCATGCATGCAAGTGTGTCACCCATGCAGTCACAGAGGAATCAGTTAAAGAGATGTGTGGCTAGATGGTGAGAGAGTATTTACATTTGATTGTCTGTTCACATGTAAATAGTTGCATTCTCAGATGACAGTGAAGGATCTGAAAGTGAAATACAGAATGTTTACTTTAAGCAGTACCTCCCAATCTCCAGTGCTGTGAGTCTGGTCTACACCCACCTACACACATGCATGTATGCACACACACACACACACACACACACACACACACACACACACACACACACACACACACACACACACACACACACACACACACACACACACACACACACACACACACACACACACACACACACACACACACACACACACACACACACACACACAGAGAGAGAGAGAGAGAGAGAGACAGACGCATAGGCATTATTGTGACTAAATTAAAAGTCGCATGTACAGTATATTTTGTGTCATACACTGTCACATAGCCGAACAGATCTGTTGTCTATTGTACATGCTACACTTTACCTGCACATATGCATATACAGTCAAACCTTGTTTGTGAGTACACCTGGGGACCCTCCAAGTTCCTACTCTCTATCAGTAGTACTTGCTAACCATATACGTAGATTAGTATTATGGGTTATAAGCTGGGGCATCATATCCTCTTACTTCATGACCAGGTGTTACTCATTAACTGTGTTCCTACTAACGAGGTTCTACTCTGTACGGTAGGTGACCTATGATCTCGTGGTGTCAGCATACTCGCTGTCGGACATACCCACCATTGTTATGAGAAAATCTACTGTGAGGAGTTTGTGGGGGAAGACTAACAGATTTCTGGTATGTATTTGTCCAGAGGCATGTTGGCTGGCATCTTCATATGGTTTTTGTTACAGCAGAATGCATTCTGTGTCTGTGATTTCTGTTTATTTTTTTTTTTTTTTTTTTTTTTGTGTGTGTGTGTGTGTACGTATATATGTGTGTATATATAGTAATTATGTGTATGTATGTGTGTTTTTACCAGTGCTGAACGCACGGTTTGTGGTAGGTCAGTATGTCACTTGTGAATGTTGGCCTGCACCCCTATATACAGGTCCTCATTGAAGTAGGAAACCTAGCTGGGTTCTCAATCCTAGCAGAAGCACGCAGCATGCTCCTCAATGTAAGCCTGTGCCCTACAGCACTACCACATAGGAAGATCATATGTATGTAAGGCTACGATATGCAGTGACTTGTGAAACAGTGCCGTGTCTGTTTGTTAGCTATGTTGTTCAGATCCTAATTTAGAATTTGTTGTGTCTCGGTGGAGGAGGACTGAGGCATCCTTATGAAAATAGTGGGTAGATATGTGTGTGTGTGGGGGGGGGGGGGGTCACGTACAGTCAAACTCTGTTAGTAAGTGCCTGGGTTAGTGAGTACCTGGGTTAGTGAGTACTCCTGGATAGTAAGTACCTGGGTTAGTGAGTACTCCTGGATAGTAAGTACCTGGGTTAGTGAGTACTCCTGGATAGTAAGTACCTGGGTTAGTGAGTACTCCTGGATAGTAAGTACCTGGGTTAGTGAGTACTCCTGGATAGTAAGTGTCTGGGTTAGTGAGTACTCCTGGATAGTAAGTACCTGGGTTAGTGAGTACTCCTGGATAGTAAGTACCTGGGTTAGTGAGTACTCCTGGATAGTAAGTGTCTGGGTTATTGAGTACTCCTGGATAGTAAGTGTCTGGGTTAGTGAGTACTCCTGGATAGTAAGTACCTGGGTTAGTGAGTACTCCTGGATAGTAAGTATCTGGGTTAATGAGTACTCCTGGATAGTAAGTACCTGGGTTATTGAGTACTCCTGGATAGTAAGTATCTGGGTTAGTGAGTACTCCTGGATAGTAAGTATCTGGGTTAGTTAGTACTCCTGGATAGTAAGTACCTGGGTTAGTGAGTACTCCTGGATAGTAAGTATTCATTGCTCTGTCCCCACCTCATGCAATACCATTGAAAATACCTTGGATAGTAAGTTCCTCTGATGATATGTACCTATTTGTCTTCCCTTGAGGGTACAGTAAGTACACTTAAGGGAAAGCAAAATAGGTACTCTGTCCCCACATGAAATCCAGCCTGCATGTTGTGTGTCTTTACTTCCTGCTTATGCCAGCCACATGTGCTTGCTATGCTGTGTGTATGTGTGTGTGTGCTCTACATTGTTTACATGGGATTCATGCCAAGTGACGACAAATCTCAAAGCTCATGCAGATACAGTCTACTACAGGGGGTTGTCTGGTCACGGCAACACCAGGTTTTGTCTTCTTTACCTTGTTTGCATGTTTTCAGATATGGGAGTGTAGACATGTAAGGGGGTGCCCCTTTCCCACTACAGAGTTCTCAGGCTCAGGATGCATTCCATGAATCAGTCGAGAACAGTGGACACGTGTTTGCTCCAGTGAGTTGGAATGTCGAGAAGTGTCTCGGGTATCCTATAATATATTGTGCAATGTCAAGAATTTGTCAATGCGGAAGCTGCATGGTCATGGCCTCCAAACCACACCCCCTACCCCTCCCACATGCTGTACCAACTGATGAGGGAAACTTCTGTAACCCAACACCTCTATAATCTGACATGCCTTCTTATCAGACCATCTTATGACACACAATCACCATGTTAAAGTATGTTAAGAAACCCTTCGCAATCACCATGTTAAAGTATGTTAAGAAACCCTCCGCAATCACCATGTTGAAGTATGTTAAGAAACGTACACTCCACAATCACCATGTTGAAGTACATTAAGAAACACTCCACAATCACCATGTTGAAGTATGTTAAGAAACACTCCACAATCACCTTGTTGAAGTACGTTAAGAAACACTCCACAATCTGAAAGACACTATTGTGGACCACACATGGTAGCGTGCCCCATCCAGGGCCTCCTTTGATGGGGCACGCCTACATCAGTACTTAAGGAGGCAATGGATCAGGGCCTGTTGGCAGTGTCCGGTGGTTCAGCTGCCAAAGGGTCGGCTATGGGTCTGGAGGTTGCTGGCTCTGGTCCGGTTCAACTGCCTTTTTCCCTTCCCCCCTTCTTCCCTACCATGTGTGGTCCACAATAGTGTCTTTCATTTGCGTAACCATGGTACCTAGACTTTCTAGTTAACTCCACAATCTGCCAACCTTCTCATCTGACCCTTACTGCAAGCCATGTTGAGTTTTGGACTAGAGAGGTTTGCTGTGGTTGCTTTCTCTGCCACTCCCTACAGCTATTCGTTTTCCCAGAACGATCACTTGTTTTTCTACTCATTTGCTCTCTTTGACTTTTCTTCTTGGTTCCATCCAGTGTCCTCATGACAGGCAGTGTCCAATGATAGGTGGAAGCAAACCATGTCACTTTGGACAGAGGAGTCAGCTGTCTTTAATAGAAGTTAGTGACTAGCTTTCTGTGTTATCCATGATACTCGCTTCTGTACAAAACAGATGATGTTTGTGTTGGGATTCTAAAAATTCGACATGATTGTATCACGATGATGCTGTGATTGTATCGTGATGATGCCTGTGTTGTGATTGCATTGTGACTGTCTGATGGTTCTATTGTAATTCTGTTGTAATTGTCTCACAGTTCTTATGTACTCCAAGGCTCAGTTGGGGGTAAAGTGCAGAATTGCATTTAGGGGGTGGACATTCATCTCCGCTTCAGCCGATCTTTACCCCCCCCCCCCCCTCCGACTCATCCCTGTCACCTATGGGCCACCTAGTTTACTGTCCTCCCTCCTTTAATTTACTGGTAGCAAATTTCGCCCTCTCTAGAAGAAATTTCAAAATGTACCACTAAAAATGGGTAATATTTCAATGTTAGCTTGGCAGCGCTTCGTACAAACTCTTGGGATAATAGAAGCAAAGACAGCGTACTGACGATGGTGAACACATTCATTGTTATTCTGCACAAATTGTGCAGTGATTGTGCAGTGATTGTGCATGGCTGTACATGTCGTGTGTTGTGTTTATTATCACTTATAGCGGACTTCCCCTCTTCGTAACCATGGTTTCCACATTGAGAAATTCTCATATTTGGTACTGCAGAAAGGTCCAAGGACAGAGACTGAAAGTAGGTCACATCTCTCAGATCATAGGTGTTTGTGTTCACCACATAACAAGCATGACGAATGTTCAGTAAACAACATTCAAAGTACAGGGAGACCTCACTTATCCAAAACACAGATATCCGGTTCCCTCACCTTCTGTAATAGTTTTTATTGGAACAAATCCAATAATCCTACTGTACACTATACTACTGCTCCCTCATTTATCCAGTATCCTCACTTATTTTCATCCAGGTCAAATGTGTGCAGATATATAAGGTCTGGCTGTACAGTGAATTCTCATTAATCCTCCCCATGCCCTTCATTTTGAAATGTTGGGTGGATTAATGAGTTTGGCAGATTATCCAAATCAATATGCAGTCTTTTCGATCAATTCATGTACATAATTGATGGCAGATAAAAGGATTTGACGGATAAAACGATGGCAATGAGAATCCACTGTAACTTTTGACCAGCATTTGTTCAATATGATACTGTGCTTGTCAGTTGTAGTGTAGTTCCAAGTGTTTGTGTGAGCTGACTACGTAGGTTTTATTATCTTAATGCATCCTCTTTCTAATTCCCTACCACACGCACTCACACACAATGGACATCTGCAATGTATGTTCGCACACACACGCAACACACAATGACACACGCATGTGTGTTTGCTTATGTGCACATGTACACACACACACACACACACACACACACACACAATGAAGCGAAATCTCGAGTACTGCAACCTGTGAGGAAGCGTTCCCGCCATCTCATATGCACTGCATGCTGTCCTGATGGAGAAGTGAGGAACCAGGTTGTATCCAAAGGAAAATGGAGGTATGTCGAGCCCTATGTGGTTGTGGATGTGTGTATGACTTTAAATAGAATATAATGGCGTTGTTCTTGAATCTTCAACAGGGCATCTTATAAAGCTTTAAGGTCGTCAAAATGGGGAGATCGTGTGGAAATAACCCCCTCTCAAACAGAGTTGGACGAATCCTGAATGTACATTATTCTTGCATACTACAAAATTAATGATATTCATTATGTCACGTGGTGCGTACGCAATTCTAACAAAATGGCTACTGCTCGAGCGCTCATAAGCAGCTACTTGACCAGAACGGTATCTCTCACATGTAGAGGTAGTTAATAGTTATAAGTTCATTTAGTTTCTATTAAATTTTGATTGCGTGTAAGTATATGTCTCTTCATCTTTAGGTGCTTTGCTTCACCCACGTGCTCTTTCCTGTGGGCCAACTCTTAAAGCTGGCGAAAGTTTTAGAGTTCGGTAGGTTCTAGTAGTTTAGAGCATAGTAAACAATTTACAACCTGGGCACGTACTTTGCCTTGCTTGGTAGGGTAAGGCGGGGTAACTTGGAACGCATGGGTAACTTGGAACGGCCGAGTAAAAACAGTGCCAATAGAAGCTACAGGTTCAAGTTTTAGTCAGTAATGTCTCCATGAATAGGGCGTTCAGCAGTGGCAAGTATGGCTGGGCAGCTTAATCATAGCAAAAGATATAGGCCCTGTTCCAAGTTACCCAGGTGTTCCAAGTTACCCCGCCTTACCCTACGTGTGATGTGTTAGAGCTAGCCTTATGCATGCACATACCCCTTCCATTATCTATGATAATACATACGCGCATATAATACTCCCGTATTTTGTATGAACACATGTACAGGGACATACATGTAGGTAGGCTTGTACACACGTGTGTATTCATGCACACAAACACACACACACATACATGTAGTACCCGCAGTAGTAAAAAATGTGCACAAAATATGTGTCCTGATGTACTACATGTACACACCCAAGCTTGTGCAGTATGTGTGCACTATTATGCTTAGTCTGATGTGGCCAGACCAAATTCCTCCCTTTGCAGGAGGAAAAATCCTGCAAATGGAGGAATTCCGTCTGGCCACGTCAGACTAATTATGCTTGTGTTTCTGTTGCATGATATTATTTGTTTAGTAATGGACTGGGACGCAGTGGGAATGAGTATGGACCCCTTACAGACCTCCCAGATTGGAGTTACACTGGTGAGATTGTCTGACTTTCCCATGACTTGTCCTGTTATTGTAAGACACATTTTTAATTTATCCTGGCATAACAGATGGTAGACCTGCTCCCTTGACAACTCGTAAACTAAAGCGTGAGAAGAAGAGGGTTGCTATCACTGTACGTGTGTGTGTGTGTGTGTGTGTGTGTGTGTGTGTGTGTGTGTGTGTGTGTGTGTGTGTGTGTGTGTGTGTGTGCCTGCCTGCATACCTGCGCACGTGTGTGTGCATGTAGGAGTGAGTGTGTTCTTATGTATGGGCATACATTCCTACTCTATGTGCTGTATGGTTGACACCTGTGCTTGTGACAACCTGTTCTATGTATAGTTGACACCTGTGTTTGTGACTACCTGTTCAATGTTTCTTTTACTGTTTTGAGCTCTTTCTGTCTCAGAATCGAATTAAGAGGTTAATGATGCAAGTGGACGATGCTCAGCTCAAGGAGGTCTACGAAGAACTTGGTCTGAATTATGAAGATCAGGTGGCTGCACAAGAGAAGGGTGAGGCTTTGACAGAAGAGTCTGCATCAGAAGAACAGAATCTTGAAGATCATTCTCTTGACAGTGAGCACTCACACGAACATGACGATGAAGTGAATACAGAGCCCAACAAGCCAACATCATAGCACACTATGTTTTAACTGATTGTGTTTGTAAAGATCATGTTTAGTAAATTTTGGTGCTGTCAGCAGCCATTTGTCTCGATTGCAACTGTTGCAAAGTGTGACTTTGCTTGTCTGAATCAGGGTTTGTAAATGCATACAGATCTCTTGTAGCAGCATCTGCAGTGGTTTTCAACTGAATGTTAGCTGCTGTGCTATTTCATGTTTACTAGAGGTTAACACGCAAATCTAGAAGTATTGATGAAAGAAATTTACTGCACAATAATATGTCTGATTGAATATATGCTCAATATGCTCAATATTTTCACAATTTCACAGTTCAGCTCTGTGCACACTTTGAATATTTCTTGTGAAACTGTAGCAGTTGAACTGATTGGGGTGTTACGGGTCGGTGTCAGAGTGTCAATTCTCAAAACATACTTGTAGACTGTGAAACTTTTGCAGAAGGTCCATCAGCAAAATTTATTTTTACTCAGTGAATTAAACTTTCTACCCAATACAGTCACACCTCACTTATCCAAACCTGGTTTATCTAAAAACCTCATTTATCCAGCCCTTTGCTGTGAATCCCCATCACCAAGTTGTGTGCAATCTAAATTGATTGGTTGACTAATCCAACACATTTTATGAGGAACAGATGTGGTGCGATAAACTTTCTACCCATGTGCATGTGAGTATACATCAATCTTGAAGCATTAATTTGGTCAAATTGTGCGCTTGAAAGTTCATGTGAGCTACAGCATGTCACCACCCACTATCTCACTGATTGCTATGTGTGATCAAGTAACATGAACAAGCTGGGCCTTCACAAATGGGATACATGGTGTCTTGGCACAATATGAACATTGATGTTGTTATGCATCTCTCACATTCCACATACATTGTCAAGATGAATACATTTCCATTACCGGTGTTCACTCATAAATCTCCCTATCCTCAGAGGGTATTTTGGACCTAATGACATAGTTACCAAAATATCCCTTGAACTTATAAGAATGTGTTTAGGGGGGAGGGGAGAGGCTGTAGCAAGCCTTATCTGCAGTGTCATTCTATACCTAAAATGCTGTTATATATAGTCAGGTAAAAGTCTATCCACTGGTTGTTCGTTCTTGGCATTAACTTCTTACGCGATGGACCCTTTTCAGAGTTTGTCCTTTCTTTGTCTACTGGCCATAGCAATCCAAGAAAGCAGTGAGTGTATGTTAACTTTGGTGCACACAAGATCTTGATTCAGTATTATAATAATATTATTATACTGTCTGGCTTGATTGTAAGGTTTGTAAAATTAGCTGTCCAAACTCTACAGTTCTGCAGAGTGCAATATCCATAGCCACTATTCGATAAAACTACTGTATGTTATAGAATATTATAGTTACAGATTTCTCATTTACATTGAGATCATGGATTTCTATCTGTGGGCAGCACCTGGTCCTGCAAATTGTACATTAAAGTAAAACCTGTCTTGAAGACCACTTGTATAGAAAGACCACCTGTCTATAGAGACCACTGTAGGCTGCTCCATGGGTCACTTCAGTGATACTAATGCACTTTTGTATAAGGACCACCTGTCTACAAAGACCACCATCATTTGATCCCTTAAGGGGTCATTATAGACAGGTTTTACTGCATATATATGAGGCCATAGACAGAAGATCAGTAGAATACTTATCACAGAGGGTGGATGCAAATGGTTGGCCATACACAGGCTAACATACGTCTCAATGTCAAACTTGCCATCTGTATACTGCATGTACAGCTGTAGCCGAGGCCGTAGCACTACCAACGACTCAAAGATCAGTTGTCATAACAACGGGTGACTATACAGAACTGTCTTGTACTATTGGTGGAAGTAACATTCCCTCTAATGTCAGTGTGATCTGGAGAGTGAACAGAACAGTGGTACAGAACTCCACTGACTATGTAGTCTACCAGTCACGAGGTGTTCTTGTGCTGAAGAAGACGGTCCCTGAACTACAAGGAACGTACACTTGTGAGCTTTCCACAAATTCAAGCGTTTGTGAAACTATCACACTCTCAATCCGGGAAGGTGAGACGAGGAGATTAATATGCAGATCTGGTGTATGGTTTAAACATAATATATAGATAATATGCTACGGTTTATATTATCTATGGTTGAAGCATATCTGCTCATGTTGTATAAAAGTGCTATTCAAGACGATTTTATGTATACTTTTCCTCATTTAATCATAGTTAAATGGATAAAACTCAAAACTGAGTCTGATCAGTACGATTAATTATAATCTCTATCCTACCTAGGATGCTTTCCTGAATATTTCAGGCCATTTCTCGCAGTAGGAGAGTCAGTCTCTGTTCCATGTGAGGAGATGCATTCAGGGTTTAGTTCCCATGGCAACGCCACATGGTCATGTGTCAGTCACATGACATGGGATGTGGATGTGTCACAATGTACCTTTGTAAAGGAAGAGGATGGCGAGGAGAAAGAGTTCACATTATTCTTGTACCAAGTCCCTTTGGAAGAAGAAACTATAAATAGCAATTTTACAAAGACTGTGCTAGAAGAAAATGTAAGTTTCATTGCAAGGAAATCAAGTTTTACATTGTGGATGGTTGTGTGTGTGTTCTGATATCACTTCATTTATTGACACCGTTGATTATGTTTATTCAATAGTTTCAACAACTTTTAATCAGTTTATTTGATAACGGCTCACTGACAGAAATTCCAGAACATTCTATTTCTTACATCGGAAGAGCCGGAGAATTGGGGTATGCACATTTCCTTGTAGAGATTACTAACGCCTCTGACATTGCAACGGTGCAAAGGATAGCCGGGATAAGAAAATTTGAAATCTCCAGCAATCTGCTGTCTGGCAGTGTTACTGCTGAGGCAGAATATAGTGGTCTGCTAAGATACATCTCTGCAGGTGTGTGGGAAGGAATGGTCGAACATCCAGTATTCAATCATGTTTGTAGTACTGTGTACGTAGGTACATGTAGTACTGTGTACGTAGGTACATATACAGTCAAACCTTGTTATAATGAACCTTGGATACAATGAACTCCCTGATATAACAAACGTGCAGTAGATCTTAGACTTACACCTATTACTCTAATGAACGTAAATGAACCCTGACATAGTGAACACCCTGATGTAGTGAACACCCTGATGTAGTGAACACCCCGATGTAGTGAACACCCTGATGTAGTGAACACCCTGATGTAGTGAACACCCTGATATAGAGAACACCCTGATATAAT
>CAUJGJ010000258.1:2516100-2521100 GCA_963170055.1 Halisarca cf. caerulea | reverse complement strand
TTATAATTATAATCAATATAAATTACTCATTAATTAATCATTACTTTTGTAAGTTTTTGACCGATGAATCTTAAGGAATTTTTCCACCTACTTCTTTACACAGGGTGCGTTTGTTTTCTTCTTCCATGTGATCAGAAATGACAAGATTTGGCCTATACTAACCCGATCTTCCAAGACAAAGACGATAAGGGGCATTCAGACATCTACAGTTAGTTTTCATCAAAACCTACCTAAATTTACAGTGGAATTACATAAAAATTACAATGTTATAAAGTTACTGTTACTTTACATGTGCATCTTATTTCTACCCACTTGCCTGTAGATCCGTTCACGTCTGTCATCAGTTTTGAGCACGCATAGCAGAACACGATCAGTTTTGAGCCCACACAGCAGATCTCAATCAGTTTTGAGCCCACATAGCAGAACACGATCAGTTTTGAGCACAGATTGCAGACCTCAATCAGTTTTGAGCACGCATAGCAGATCTCAATCAGTTTTGAGCACGCATAGCAGATCTCAATCAGTTTTGAGCACAAATAGCAGACCTCAATCAGTTTTGAGCACGCATAGCAGATCTCAATCAGTTTTGAGCACAAATAGCAGACCTCAATCAGTTTTGAGCACAGATAGCAGACCTCAATCAGTTTTGAGCACAGATAGCAGACCTCGATCAGTTTTGAGCACAAATAGCAGACCTCAATCAGTTTTGAGCACAGATAGCAGACCTCAATCAGTTTTGAGCACAGATAGCAGACCTCGATCAGTTTTGAGCACAGAAAGCAGACCTCAATCAGTTTTGAGTACGGATAGCAGACCTCCATCAGTTTTGAGCACAGATAGCAGACTTCGATCAGTTTTGAGTACGGATAGCAGACCTCCATCAGTTTTGAGCACAGATAGCAGACCTCCATCAGTTTTGAGCACAGATAGCAGACCTCCATCAGTTTTGAGCACACATAGCAGATCTCAATCAGTTTTGAGCACAGATAGCAGACCTCCATCAGTTTTGAGCACACATAGCAGATCTCAATCAGTTTTGAGCACAGATAGGAGGCCTCAATCTCCATGTGAACATAGCTCCAAACACCAAGTGGATGCAAGACGGAATTCACCAATCAATGCTATGTTTGCCACAGCAACAGTAGATGGTGCATTGGAAGTTATGCAGGATGCAAGGAGAGGTATGTACAGTACAGCACTGTACAGTGAAATCTGTCCTAGAGACCATAATACATAGAAGGATCACCTGTCTATAGTGACCACTGTAGGCTGATCCAGGAACCACTATAGCAATACTAGTGCATGCACCTCCACACCAGGACCACCTGTCTATAAAGAGCACTATTGGCTGACCCTGAAACCACTGAATGACTGTTAGTGCACCTCTACATAAGGACCGCCTGTCCAAAGTGACCATGATTACTTGGTCCCTTGAGTAGTCTTTATCATATACAGGTTCACTGTACTATGTACTATAATTAACATACAATCTACAGCATGCAGCCGCAATATGCACTTGGTTGCTTATTCTGTCTAATAGGTTTGGCCCAAGCAAGGTTCAATAATTTAAGAAGGCATCCTTTAGAGATTTCCTTGCGAATGGATGCGGAACTTGCCAATGGAAACACATGGTCAGAAGGTGATGGGATTGAGATATTTGTCAATAAGAATATCACTGATCATGATTCAGAAGTGCAGTTCGCCTCGATTGACTTTTAATAGCCAGCCATCCAATTCAATGGAGACAGTAACACTATTATATAGATTCTGAAGGAAGTTACCAGCCTAAGGTCTTCTACCTCTAGCTCTATGGATGCAATCCATGCAGCAAAGGAGGTCCCGTGTGCATGTCATGTTTGTGATGTTGTACTAAATGTTCTTTATAATTAATTTTGTACATGCTATGTTGTGTGGTTATTTCTAATAATTTGGACATTGTAGTTGTATACAGTTACACATCACTCGTCACTCATCACTCATCTTTGTTATTTTACCATTACAGGATGACATAATTATTGAACAATTTATTGTCATAATCAACAGATGGCATGGATTATAGCAAAATTAAAGACGATTATCAACTTGCATGCCATATTTAAATGCAGTATATATTCTGTAAACATGTAACCGTCACTGATAAACTACCATTACTGCTGAAGGGGGTATGGGAGGTACTTTGTGACTGAAGCGGCAAAAGGTGTAAATGGTGTCTTGTTCGGTGACTGTGAACAGCTGAGTGTGTGGATTTCTCCCATCATATGAAGCTTAGCCTACACTCATTGACAATCTATGCTATACTTCTGACCATACTTTTAATTGGTAGTGGAACAAAATGTTCGCAGTTATCCCGCCATGCCATAAATGCATTTCCTGTTTTCATAAAGGGAGGATATAATATTTTAATACAGTTCCATTCCCGGACCGCACAAGTTGTCCCCGCCCATTTCTAAATCAGCGTGTACAAACCGAGGTACAAACACGTATTGACAAGATCGCATTAATATAATATGCTTGCTCAGTGATTTATAATATTTCCACCGGCGCAGCATGTCTTGGAGAACCACGCTCACCGTTGTTCACTTCAAGTTGGTTTTATTGTTCGTGCTTAGCTTCGGACAGAAGCGAGGTTAGTGGAAAGAGACTCGGACTAGAGACTTGTATCTTAGATACTCAAACCCCTAACTTGTAAATAGAGTAACTGTTGTCCGGCTGTCAATTTTCATTAATTTGCAGGCCCTACGCTGACAGCCAGAGAGAGGACAATTGAGACAACAACTGGTAACACCACAGAGCTGGGCTGCATCGCTGAAAGCATTTTGGGCGGCCAAGCTCAAACTACTGAGGAGGTGGTCTGGAGGGTGAATGGAACGGCAGTACAGAACTCCACTGACTACGTAGTCTACCAGTCACGAGGTGTTCTTGTGCTGAAGAAGACGGTCCCTCAACTTCAAGGAACGTACACTTGTGAGCTTTCCACGAATTCGAGCGTGTACGACACAATCAATCTTTCGATTCGAGAAGGTAAGACGTAGTTTAGAGTGTCTATAGTAAGACCGTGCCGACCGAGGATCGTACTCCTGCATGGTATTCCGTGCTACGTAACCAATGATTGATGTGAACATAGAGGTTTGTAATGCAGGTACAGTAGAACTTGATATATAGTAAGTACCCTCAAGGGAAGGTAAAGTAAGTAAGCACTATCAGAGGTACTAAGTCTCTATGGTCTTACTATCCAAGGTGCTTTCAATTGTATTGAATGAGGTAGGGACAAAGCAAATATGTGTACTAATTAACCAGGAGTACTCACTAACCCAGGTACTTACTATCCAGGAGTACTCACTAACCCAGGTACTTACTAGCGGAGTTTGACTGTAGTATCTATGATGTGAAAGGATCTATAGTAAGATTTGCACGTGTGGTGTTGTTCACCTGGGGGTACGACTCGATTGAGTGGCTATGATAAGAGTCCATGATCACCATAGATCTTAGCCATAGGTTTGTATTTGCATGCGTATGCTGCAGGATACATACCTCAGCCATGTACATGTACATACAATGAAACCTGTCATAAAGACCGTACATGAGGACCACCTGTCTATAGTGACCACTACTGCTTTACCAATTTACCCCATGAAATCTAACAAAATTGATTATTTGACAATTGTGTATTTATTTTGTATTTCCTGTTTCATGGCTCTTTCTACCTAGGATGCTTCCCTGGTGCTTTCAGGCCATTTCTTGCAGTAGGAGAGTTGGTCTCTGTTCCATGTGAGGAGGTGCATTCAGAGTTTAGTTCCCATGGCAACATCACATGGACATGTGACAGTCACATGACATGGGATGTGGATGTTTCACAATGTACCTTTGTGAAGAAAGAGGATGGTGATGAGAGAGAGTTCACATTGTTCTTGTACCAAGTCCCTTTGGAAGAAGAAACCATCTCAAGAGCTGCAATTGATCAGAATGTAAGTATCTATCCAGGATAACTGCAGTTTGTGTTGGTCATAGTAATATGATGTACATGATGATGAATATATCACATGCCACATGTGTGTGTGGGGGTGGGGTGTGTGGGTGGGTCACAATGGCGGATGACAGAAAGGGTCGGCAATGCCAGGCCTGTTGTGTTTGTGCTAGTGATTTAGTGCTGAAATTCAACTATAACTTTAATGTACCGTTATAATCCCACTATTTTACTTCTTTCACTCACAGTTTAAGGCATTTGTGCATGGCCTGGTGACCAACAGCTCAGTGACATACATTCCAGAAAGCTCCATTTCTAACACTGGAAGATCTGAAGAACTGGGGCTTTCGTACATTGCAGTGGAGGTCAGCGGAGGGCGTAACAGTGAGATTGTACGGAGGATAGCCAGTACAGGTAGATTTGAAATCTCTTCTCTCCACTTGCCCGTCAATGTCACGGCTGTGATGGAACATGTTGGCCTACTCAGCTTTGTGTGTGTAGGTGAGTTGTAGACTGTTTTGTGTATGAGTTGCACTGGTTGGTGTTGTGGGTACAGTATATATATACAATAATAATTCACATAATAACTGTGTATATACTATACATGTATACTGTGTATATACTAATACATTCAATCTACATTGTGTTCGCACCCCATGTGTTTGTTGTGTGTGTGTGTGTGTGTGTGTGTGTGTGTGTGTGTGTGTGTGTGTGTGTGTGTGTGTGTGTGTGTGTGTGTGTGTGTGCATGCATGCATGGGTGTGTGCGTGCGTGTGTGCATGTATTTGTGTGTGTGTATACATACATGTGTGAATGCGTGTGTGTGCATGCATGCATACGTATGTATGTAGTGTGCATGCATATCGAACTATTGCGCCCAGTACTTTCACTCTCCCTATAGATTCTTGCCCTTGCCCTAACATAATTCACGATATTGAGAAAAAACTGGAGAATGGCATTAACATTGCAGTGAGTGTTTGCTCCACTGCCTACCCGCTCCAGGGAGCATGTGACTGCGCAGACAATGGCTGTTTGG
>CAUJGJ010000258.1:2506100-2508600 GCA_963170055.1 Halisarca cf. caerulea | reverse complement strand
GTGGGGCCTACATCCGTGAGTTTTCTTCTGGATCAAGATGCAGATTCACATTAGTACATTGTATTTGTTATATGCTCTACCTACGTCGGATGTGCAGTGAAACTTGCTTAGTACGTACCCCAAACAGGACACAAATTTTAAGTCAGCACTTTAGTCTTATTGTCAAGGGTACTTACTGTCAGGGTTGGTTTATGTACACGAGGTATACACAGGGACAGAACAAGGAGTACTTACTATCCAGGAGTACGTACTAAACCAGGTGCTTACTATCAGGGTTGGCTTATGTACATGAGGTATACACAGGGACAGAATGAGGAGTACTTACTATCCGGGAGTATGCACTCAACCAGGTACAGTCACACCTGATTTATCTGTAGCCTCATTTATCTGACACTCCACTGTGAATCACCATCACTCCTCTGTGTACAATTTACCCTGATTTACCCAACTCCTGGTTTATCTGACACATTTTATGAAGAACAAATATGGTCAGATAAACGAGGGCCACTGTACATACTCAAAAAGCAAGTTTTGCTACACACACATATATGTGCTGTGTAGCTGGATTATGATAGTAAAATCCACCATGTTTTGAGCTGACAAACCAGCTAGTCCACAAGAGCTGTATGAAATGATTTTTCAATTTCTCGAATATTTGTTCAATACAATACCAACTCCACTAATCCACCACCAACCATGCTACTCTGCCACAAATAACTTGCTATGATTGTTCCGGCTTGTCAAGATTTAATGGCAGCTTTGTATATGCACTTTTGACAGCCGCACTTTACATTACATTGTAAAACTTTTGTTATAGTAAGAGTCAGAGGATTCCAACACATGTGCAGTACATAGTTGCTACCTTGCACATTGCGTGTTCAGTACTGTACAGACATAACAAGTGTAGTGTAGTGAAACCTCCACAATCCGACACTCCATGGGACTGAAATTAGATGTCAGATTACAGAGGTTGTCAGATTACAGAGGTTGTCGGATTGTCCAGTGTTTCGTAGTACAGTCAAACATGGTGACTGTTTCTCAGAATATGGTCAGACTAGAGAGAATGTTGGAGTATGAGGGGTTGGATTATGGAGCTACTGCAGGGTCCACTGTAGTGGGATGACTTACAATACATGTGTATCATCTCTTTTTGACCATATTTTTCACTTATTTTTGTTCAGTTGTCTTAGCGGAGTCTGTTTCCGTTGAGTTTGACTCGAGTGATCTGCTGTCCTTGATCAAGAATGGAAATGACACGTATTCCAACCTCACAGCATCTACTAGAAAGGCCTTCAGCAATGAAAGTCAAATTCCTGCAATTGATTTTGGTGATGGCTTGCTGCAAGATATAGGCCGTGAGTTCTCTGCACTCTGACACCACTATAATCCGATAATCTCTCAAATCTAATCGTCTGATAAGTTACATCACCATATTATAGTATGCTACAAGTCATTCCGTAAACCAACAACCTCATATTCCAACACTTTATTCAAGCCCCATTGAGTGTCAGATTAGAGAGGTTTCACAGTACATGTAGTCCACTTAAGTATCTGGTGAACCTTTGCTTTCTCTCCCTGTGTGTGTGTGTGTGTGTGTGTGTGTGTGTGTGTGTGTGTGTGTGTGTGTGTATGTGTGTGTGTGTGTGTGTGTATGTGTGTGTGCGTGTGTGCGTGTGTGTGTGTGTGTACGTGTGTGTGTGTGTGTGTGTGTGTGTGTGTGTACGTGTGTGTGTGTGTGTGTGTGTGTGTATGTGTGTGTGTGTGCATGTGTGCATGTGCATACTAAAGGGGGGCCAAAACCAGATGTATTTGTAGCTAAAGTATATATATATTACAGAAAAATATGGTTAATTGTAACGTTCGTTCACCATATTATCTTATACTCATAATTGGGCTCAAAATCAGACTGAATCATACCAAAATAGGCTTATATAGACAGAAGTTCTTAACACAAACATGTTTGTCTGCCTAATTAACACAAGAACATGACAGCTGAATACGTGAACATGACAGCAGGATGTTAGGTCACACCAAATAGGTCAGTATGATACATTAATACATGCTCTTTGGGCGCTTCATGGATGTCATTTATTGGTGCATGATGTCATGTGATGAATTAAGTCTCAATAATCATTGGTTTTATGGGTACAGTGTGTATCCATTACTGCTTGCATGTACAATTTGTGTGCTGTGCATAATTTCCATCCTTTTTGTACATGTTATGCCCACAGAAGCCTTTGCGCTGTCAACGGTAGAAATAGTAACCACTGTTGTTGACAACCTGCCGAAGTTTCTACCGAGAGCTACTGCAAGTGGTTTAGAGTGAGTGGAGAACCATGTGATGTTGATTTGGTACATGCCTCATGTGCGTATCATGTAAAGTATAGAACCCGTTATTCTGGACACCTCGGAACCAAAAAGGACTGTCCTGATTATTGAGGTGTACACATTTCAAGCTGTAAAAAATCCACGTATGAAGTGTATTTGTCCCTCCCAAGTA
>CAUJGJ010000258.1:2496100-2501100 GCA_963170055.1 Halisarca cf. caerulea | reverse complement strand
TGTAGTCTATTCTAACAGCTTGTATAAGAATAAGGAAGCCTCACAGCATCATGACGAGAAGTGTACAACAATTGATGAAGTCGATGAGAGTATTAACGATATCTCTACAACTGAAAATGGCTTAGTTACTTTTAATGTCTCACCGGAGGTCTAGTTTGACTCTGAAAACCTTGCATGCTTAAAGCTTTCAGAATTTGCTGAGGATCTGAAATTTATTATATTAAAATTCAGATTTTTATTGTAATTAATTTTTTTATGTATTTAATTAATTCCAATTCACTACTGCTCCTACAGATATTTTACAATACATACAGAATATTAGAGTTCATTTTAGAAAATCTGTGATTTTAGATATTATACATACATACAGCATACAGTCAAACTTCTCTATAACGAATTAACCACCTCATGACTGCTGAAAATTTAAAGTTCACTATATATATCAGGGTTCATTTATAATGGAGTAATTGAATATGTATAAACATCCTAAGGTCTGTGCTTGTTATCTCCCGGGGGTGCATCAATCGTATCCAGGGTTCATTGTAGAGAGGTTCGATCAACTGTAAATAGTTTGCCTCCATTGCATTTCCTGCATTAATTTGTATCAGAGGAAACAGAAATAGTTATATAATTTAAAACCGGAACAATTAATGGTTATCTACTGGACAGGTATTATATTGATCTATTAACTGCTTGGTTGCATCTATTTGAGTGCTGCCATTTCACCTGTAGAGCTTAAATGTAAATGTATGAAACATATAAATGTATAATACAGTGAAACCTCTGTAATCCGACACCTCTATAATCTGACATTCTCTCTAATCCGACCATCTTATGAAGTACAGTATTATACTGCACCTTATAAGATGGTTGGATTAGAGAGAATGTCAGATTATAGAGGTGTCGGATTACAGAGTGAGAGTCACTTTGTAATCCGATACCTTTATAGTTCAACATTCTCTCTAATCCGACTGTTTAATTAGATACAGTAATCCGACATCTCTGTGATTCCACATTCTCTCTAATAGTTTAGTGTCCGTCCAGCAAACGCCTGTAGGGCGCTAGCTGAGACGGGCTCGCTTGTTAGACCAGGCTTCAGCATCCCAGCATCGCAGTACTAGTTGGGTGCTTCTTCACGGGCGCAGCATTCTTTCGAAGATGTTCCTAAGCTTTCCTGTCGCCCTCAACTTTATCGCACTAGGCCTGTTTGTAGTCTGCTCTGGACAGAGGGAAGGTAAGCTGATAAGGAACCGCGGACAATTCTACCTCGTATCTATGGTTCAGTGGAGCGTGTTGGATTATCTGTGGTACCTCCTACTTTCATCAAACAATTCACATAATTATTGCAGTTGAAGTTTATTTTAAATCCTTTACATTGTTTCACCATAGCTCCCACTTCGGCAGGCAGAGAGAGAACTGTTGTGAGCACGACTGGTAGCTACACAGAGCTGGAATGCACCGTTGGTAACAGTACCACTGCGGAGGTAATTTGGAGGGTGAACGGAACAGCTGTGCAGAACTCCACTGACTACGTAGTCTACCAGTCACGAGGTGTTCTTGTGCTGAAGAAGACGGTCCCTCGACTTCAAGGAACGTACACTTGTGAGCTTACCACGAATTCGAGCGTGCACGACACAATCAATCTTTCGATCCGAGAAGGTAAGTAAAACGAGCATGATCTGTGCGTTGTGCAAATTCACCAGACCCGACCCTTCTCGGCGTGCGGTCTGGCGCGCGAGACTACAGTAACTGTGCATTGATGGTCAGCTAGTCCTAGTTTGGACAGCTGTTGTCATGAGCTAGTGCTTATTCTTGTCTTCACACGAACATTCTCATTGCAGGGTGTTTCCCGGATGTGTTCAGGCCCTTCCTGTCGGTTGGAGCGTCATCATCAGTACCATGCAGTGCAATAGACGCAGCACTCAATCCTAACAGTAACATCACTTGGACTTGCACTAGCCACCTCAGATGGGAGGGCGATTTCTCTCAGTGCTTCCTGAGGCAGGGTGCAACAGCCAACATGAGCACTGTTGCCCTCATTTATCGTGTTCCACTTGTTTTACCACTTGTGTTGTCTATGCAAGCTCATTACCAGCAAAGGGTAAGCCTGCATTTATGTGTACATGTGCAGTTGCACCTTGTTTATCCAACAATAGTTTATCCGAAAACCTCATTTATCTGACACTGCTGTGAATCCCCATGGCAAAGTTGTGCAAGCTACCTTGGTTTATCTAACGCCTTGTTTATCCAACACATTTTATGACAAACAGACATGGTCAGGTGAATGAGGGCCCACCGTATGCAGCGGTACTGTAGAGCGAAAGTGTACACCTTTTCTACAGACTACCTTTCATCTCATGCATGACACGCTCAATTAAATTGATTGTCGTAACAGTACCTGTTACAATTAAATTTTACAAATTGTTGGAAGACCTTTATCTGTACTAACACTGCACAGTTTATGGAGTTTATCAGAACCAGACTTCAAGGATCAAGCATCAATGGCACAAATCTTTATCTTTCTTACATCGGACGGACTGAGGATGCCGAAGTGTCAACAGTGTTTGTAATTTTCAAGATTCCACGGGGAGCAGACCTGAATGACCTGCAGCAAGTGGCCGGTGTCAACGTACCACTTGGGAACGTTACAGCTACTCCTGTATATCAAGGGGTATTGGTCTTCATTTCAGGGGGTGAGTTGCTGTTGTGCACTGTGTTTGTTCTTTTCCTGTGTATGATTGACTGTGGTAGTAAACATACATATGTACTGCTGTTTAATATCCAGATTTGTGTGTGTGCGTGTGTGTGTGTGTGTGTGTGTGTGTGTGTGTGTGTGTGTGTGCGTGCGTGTGTGTGTGTGCATACAGTACTTGTATGTATGACTTGACTCATTGCACACAGCGTCTGCAAGTATTAGTTGTCTTATTTTACCAATGTGTCTTTCAATTTGCATCTTCTTGGTTACATAGCTTCTTGTAGCTGCCCCCTTTTTTGGAGTAACTTTGAAGGTAGTCTTCAAGAGGGAGTGATTGTTTCAGTTAATCTCTGTACAGCTCCCCTTTACGTGGAGCGACCATGCAAACTTAATGAAGGAAATTATATGGTGTGTGTTTGTGTGTGTGTGTGTGTGTGTGTGTGTGTGTGTGTGTGTGTGTATGTGTGTTTGTGTGTGTGTGTGTGTGTGTGTGTGTGTGTGTATGTGTGTGTGTGTGTGTGTGTGTGTGTGTGTGTGTGTGTGTGTGTGTAATCCATGTACCCCAAGCCTCTCATACCGACTTGTCTTCTTCCAGTGTTCCGAGCTGTTCACCAATGATCCACAGGATGAAGGGAAATGTCAACTGGACACAGACGCGGACGGGGTACCCAACATTATTGTAAGTATTCTGATGTCAGGAACAGACTGTCACACTGCCATTCATCACTATTATGAGCAGTGTTGTAGTGCATGCTTCCATATCAGCATGCGTCTGGTGTGTGTGTGTGTGTGTGTGTGTGTGTGTGTGTGTGTGTGTGTACATGTGTGTGTATGTGTGTGTGTGTGTGTGTGTGTGTGTGTGTGTGTGTGTACATGTGTGTGTATGTGTGTGTGTACATGTGTGTGTGTGTGTGTGTGTGTGTGTGTGTGTGTGTGTGTGTGTGTGTGTGTGTGTGTGTGTTGGTGTTGGTTACTGTGTATTTATATTTCTGTGCTTGTGTTTGCATGTCTTGTGTGTATATTACAGTACGTACGTACGTATGTTTGTGTGTGTGTGTACTTGCATGTGTATGTGTGTGTATACATGTACATACGTCCTATATTAATGCATATTGAGGTGAATATCCACATAATATTAATATTGTGTGTATTTGTAGGACAGATGTGAGTACTGCTGCAGTGGTGAACGCAAAGGTGGCTTTGATTGGCCCGACACGATAGTCAACGTGTACGCTCATGTTACTTGTTCCTCCCTACATCCGTCCTTCAACAAAAAGTCTTTTGCTGTCAGAAAGTGTAAGAGCCATCAGTGGACGGCTGTGGACACGAGTGAATGTACCTTTGGTTTTGATAGCAACAACACAATCGTCGTGGTGGAGGGACTTGTGAATCCTGTTCAGATTTCAGAATCAAACAGGAACATCGAAGAAGCTGTTGAGCAGGAAGTAGGTCTTGCAATGTGTATTCACGACACCTGCTCACCTGGACTCTCATCCTGTGTTCTTGAATAGGCTTTGACTATGATTACTATGTTACATCCTCCTCCAGTTGCAGGGCATGCTCGTAGGATACTCACCACTCAATATAAGAGTACAGAAGTATTCCATCTCACGAACAACAACCTTGGCAACAGCCATTGTGAAATTCCCCACTAATGTCAGCAGTGACGTACTAAACACATACAATGTTGCTGGCAGTAACACATTGTTCTTGAGTGCTCCAGTTCTCTATGGACACAGACCATCAGGTACAGGTGTATTGTGTGTTGTATACTTATGAATGTAGGACCATGTGACTACCACATTTTAGTCATGTGATAGTCACATGACTGTCCATTGGATACAGGTGTATTGTGTGCTGTATACTTATGAATGTAGGACCATGTTTGCCATGTGACTATGTAATTTTTGTCATGTGATAGTCACATGACTGTCCATTGGATACAGGTGTATTGTATGCTGTGTACTTATATGTAAGACCATGTCTGCCATGTGACTATCACATTTTAGTCATGTTCGGCATGTTATGTATATACTATATGGTTTTGCGGTTGGCATATACGTACTGTACTTGTTATGCAGTACTTAGCTGCACCTTGCTGAATTGCACACACAGGCAGCTACATAGACCTCGCCATGGGTCCATATTCCCACAATTGCCCAGCCTTCTAAAGCTATAAATTTTCCCTGCCTTCTCTCTTCCCACCCTCTCTCCCTCCCTCTTCCCTCCCTCTTTCCCCTCCCATCCTCCTTCCTTCTCTCCCCTCTCTCCCCTCCCTCCCTCCCTCCCCCTTCCTCACCCTTTT
>CAUJGJ010000258.1:2481100-2486100 GCA_963170055.1 Halisarca cf. caerulea | reverse complement strand
TACTGTGTGAAGTGAAATTTCTCAAAACGAACATTCATGGGACCAACAGTTGTTCAGTATTTTTATGATGTCTATAGTACTCTATGCACATACTGTACATACTGTGCTTACGTAGTTTCTGTGCGTAAAATATATCATGTTGTAACCTCCTACAGGAGCAATACAGGAGTAACAACTTCTACTGTGTGTTCTGGAACTATTCAGAAGGGTCGTCCAGTACACCAGGGTCAGTAGGTGCCTGTGTTACACACACACACACACACACACACACACACACACACACACATACACACACACACACACACACACACACACACACACACACACACACACAACAAACTGTCTAACGTTTTTCATCAAACTTTGAGTATCATACTTTTGTCTAGTAAAATGGACAGTTTGTTTGATGCTATAGCAGCTGTCTACTCTGACATTTATTTGTGCACTGTTCACTATACACACATTGTGTTTGGTGTCTTGTAGACTTGGTGGGTGGTCTCGGGATGGCATTGCTGATGGAGGCAAGGACAACAACGGTGCTTCTTGCTCTAGCACTCACTTGACCACTTTTGCCATTCTTGTGGACACAACCGGACTAACAACAGTGAGTGATGGACCACACACCAGGTGTGATGTATTCAAGATTGACCACGCATGTGTTGTGTGTGTGTGTGTGTGTGTGTGTGTGTGTGTGTGTGTGTGTGTGTGTGAGTGTGAGTGTTTGTGTGTGTGTGTGTGTGTGTGTGTGTGTGTGTGTGTTTGTTGTGGGTGTGGGTGTTTGTTGTGGGTGTGTGGGTGTGTGTGAGTGTTTGTGTGTGTGTGTGTGTGTGTGTGTGTGTGAGTGTGAGTGTTTGTGTGTGGGTGTGGGTGTTTGTTGTGGGTGTGGGTGTTTGTTGTGTGTGTGTGTGTGTGTGTGTGAGAGTGTTGTGTGTGTGTGTGTGTGTGTGTGTGTGTGTGTGTGTGTGTGTGTGTGTGTGTGTGCATGTGTGCTTGCGTGTGTGTGACTGTTTGTGTGTGTGTGTGTTTGTTGTGTGTGTGTGTTTGTTGTTGTGTGTGTGTGTGTGTGTGTTTGTGTGTGTGTGTGTGTGTGTGTGTGTGTGTGTATGTGTGTGTGTGTTTGTGTGTGCACATGTGATACTGTATATCATCAATGATTGTGATGCCTGCTTTGTTGTGTGTGTACATGAAGGATCTGTGACATGTGAAGATGACTGTGTTTTATGTGTAGATACTGTATGGCTTGTGCGACTTTGAACAATGGTATACAATCTGGCATTTAGGATTTTTGTGAAGGATGAAGGGGCAAAATTAGGTATCGCTGTACCAATTTGGGGCAAGCCACGGTAGGGTAGATAATCCATAAAGGAAAAAGATGGGCCATTGTCAATGTGGGAAGACTAATCCCCCCCCCCACTGCAGCTTATCTTGAAGCTTAATTGCAGCCCTGTATATATTATTGGTGACTTCAGTGCTGTTCAAGTAACATTAAAGTTGGGTTTATGTTTTTTCAACAGACAATTAATCCAAGAGAACTCTTGGCTCTGGAGTTGGTGTCCTACATCGGGTGTGCTGTGTCTCTTGTTTGTCTTCTGTTAACAGTTCTCTTCTTTCTGTGTTTGAGGTATGTAAGTGATTTCTTGTAGCATTTTACAGTGTGTGTGTGTGTGTGTGTGTTTGTGTGTTTGTGTGTGTGTGTGTGTGTGTGTGTTTGTGTGTGTGTGTGTGTGTGTGTGTGTGTGTGTGTGTGTGTGTGTGTGTGTGTGTGTTTGTGTGTGATGAGAAGATGACCTACTGCAGCCACCGAACAATAACTTGAATTTGATTTAATTTGATTGTGTGTGTGGGCGAGTGTGTGGGGTACTGGGGGCCTTAGGAGTAGCCTCAGGCTAATTGCCCACCCATTTAAAATAAGAAATTATTATTATTATTATTATTATTTATTATTATGTTTTTAGGAAAGAGCTCATTCAGAAAGTGATAAACTACGTCCACTTCAACCTGTCCATTGCTCTGATCTGTGGTCTCATTACCTTTGTGGCTGGGATAGAAACAGCTGCATGGTCTGTGGTGAGTGTATACTACACACACAGTGTATTGTATCAAATGCAGTAGAACCTCTGTGTGACAGGCACTTTGGGGCTTGAAGAAAGGTTTGTTATATAGAGGTTTCTGCATACGTGGTCTGTGGCAAGTGTAAGCATCAACTGACAAGTGCTCTAAAAGAACCTGCCTTCTTCATGGCTGTCACTGTACATGCACAGTAAGACTAATGTGCATGTATTATCACATCTGAATGTGAAATATAGTATATTTTCAGGTGGAAATAAATTTGCGCTAATGTATGACAGCCATGTTTTCTCGGTGTCAATCCTACATATGGAATACTATCATACTCCATAATATCATGTTTATGTGTATTGGTCCAGTGTGTCTTATTCTTCTTTATGTTTTCCGCAGCCTGCCTGCACCATTGTGGCTACTCTTCTCCACTACTTCTTCCTGGCTGCCTTCAGTTGGATGTTGTGTGAAGGAATTGTACTCTACAACCTCCTGGTCAAAGTGTTTGGAGCTAACAAGCGTAAATGGATCTACATCTTCACAGCTCTTGGTTGGGGTGAGTGGTAGTGCTGACCATGTGGTAGAAGACACTCTTGACTGTCCTTGCTCCTTCCCACCTGTTCAGGTATCCCCATCCCAATTGTTGGTGTGTCAGTTGGTGCTCGGTGGAACTACTATCGCATTCCTCAGTCTTACAACACCTCCAGCTCTCTGTATAATGTGACTAAAGCGTTAGTCTCATGCATACGTATTTCTGCACACACACATACACACACACACACACACACACACTCACACACACACACACATGCAAACACATACACACGCACACATGCAAACACATTCACACACACATAGACACATGCATGCACACACACGTGCACACACGCACGCACTCACACGAAAATGCACACACACACACACACACACACACACACACACACACACACACACACACACACACACACACACACACACACACACACACACACACACACACACACACACACACACAAAACACATGTACACTGTCAACCCTAGCTCCTCCCACAATCCTCCACAGATGTTGGCTGTCCCATGAATATGGTACCATTGCTGCCTTCATTGTTCCCATGCTGGCTATTGTTGTGGTGAGTACATAGCATTGCTCTTCATTCAGTGATTGTCATTCTCACTTAAAATGGCTTACATATATGCACTACACACCACAGCCTCGTCCAGCACCCAGAAACACCATGCATGTGCCACACACATCTAACGTTTATCACATCCAGCATACATCACTATCACATCCAGCGTACGTCACTATCACACTTAGCACACGTCACTATCACATCCAGCACATGTCACTATCACATCTAGCACACATCACTGTCACACCTAGCACACGTCACTATCACACCCAGCACACATCACTATCACATCCAGCATATGTCACTATCACACCTAGCACACATCACTGTCACACCTAGCACACATCACTGTCACACCTAACACACATCACTATCACACCTAGCACACGTCACTGTCACACCTAGCACACATCACTATCACACCTAGCACACATCACTATCACACCTAGCACACCTAGCACACATCACTATCACACCTAGCACACGTCACTATCACACCTAGCACACGTCACTATCACACCTAGCACACGTCACTATCACACCTAGCACACGTCACTATCACACCTAGCATACAGGGCATACACTATGAGAATCATAACAAGTTAAATTTGTCATGAACTAATTTGGCAATTTCTACATTGTTTTTGCAGATCAATCTGGTCTTCATTATTATGGCCCTGAGAGGGTTGTACAAGTTCAAGAGAGACCAGAAGAAGCGTACAACTGGAGAGAACTCAACAAAGGAAGTAGGAGTGTAAGTAATAATTGCAAAACATCCTTTTTATGTATTTTCCCAAGGAATCTCTGGGCTGTGTGTACTACTCTCTCCTCTTCTGTCCAGTGCTCTGCTGAAATCTATTGTTATACTGACACCACTTCTTGGGTTCACCTGGGTGATTGGTCTCCTGGCTGTCAACAACTACACCACAGTGTTTGCATGGCTCTTCTGCTTCCTCAATGCTTTCCAAGTGTGTGTGTGCGTGTGTGTGTGTGTGTGTGTGTGTGCTGTGTGTGTGTGTGTGTGTGTGTGTGTGTGTGTGTGTGTGTGTGTATGTGTGTGCATGTGTATGTGTGTGTGTGTATGTGTGTGTGTGTGTGTGTGTGTATGTGTGTGTGTGTGTGTGTGTGTGTGTGTGTGTGTGTGTATGTGTGTGTGTGTGTGCGTGTGTATGTGTGTGTGTGTATGTGTGTGTGTGTGTGTATGTGTGTGTGTGTGTGTGTGTGTGTGTGTGTGTGTGTGTGTGTGTGTGTGTGTGTGTGTGTGTGTGTGTGTGTGTGTGTGTGTGTGTGTGTGTGTGTGTGTGTGTGTGTGTGTGTGTGTGCATGTGTGTGTATGTATGTGTGTGTGTGTGTTTGTGTGTGTGTGTGTGTGTGTGTGTGTGTGTGTGTGTGTGTGTGTGTGTGTGTGTGTGTGTGACAACAGAAGGTGTCAACAGTCTAATTTCCTGTGTCTTGTTATGTATCAGTTAGTTCATAACATGTACACATGTACACATGCGTGCACACACACACACACACACACACACACACACACACACACACACACACACACACACACACACACACACACCGCACACACAAAACACATACGTATATATGTACTTTCATGTGTTATACTATAAACATGCTCCACATAATTATGTGAAGCTCAGTCTGCTCCATCCTGTTGCTCTTGGCGTAGGGCGTGTTCATATTCTTCTTTCATGTGGTAAGAAGTGACAAGGTTTGGCCAAAGTTGATTGGATTTCTCTTTGGTATTAGAGTTAAAGACACCAGCGAAGTAAGTACAGTAGTGCAGTTCTGTACCCA
>CAUJGJ010000258.1:2468600-2476100 GCA_963170055.1 Halisarca cf. caerulea | reverse complement strand
TATATATTTTTTTTTTATTATTTTATTTTTTATTTTTTTATTATTATTATTATTATTATTATTATTCATTACAACAGGTTAAATTAAAACGAAAAAACTACAACTTATAATTAATGGCGAAAAGAATAAGAATTTCTGTAATCATGCAAATGCATACAATGAACTCAAACAGAAACATTATTACACCTTACAACAACCTAAAATAGATGTGGCATTAGAGTTTTGAATGCAGACACTGATACGCTGACACAATTTTAGGTAGGCTAGAGGATCATTGGTGTGGCGACGGGTGCGTCTGCTCAGCTCTTTAATGAAATCCAGAGCATCCCTGCCAAAAGTACCTAATGATTCAAAGGCGATGGGTTGAAACCAATGGGAATGGGAAAGCTCCTTGTAAAGATTACACTTTTTGGTGGCAGCGTAATCAGCAACCAATCCACATCCGGTTGAAGACCAATGGATGTAGGAGGGAGCCAAGGAATCCCAGCAAGTAACATCCCAAACAAGTGCTCGTCCCTTGGCCCAAGGTATAATTGTCATACCATCAGGGCGCTTGTCATCTGTTCGACATAGACCACGGGGCTCGAGGATAGCAGGGACATCAATGGCAGTGAGGGCACGCTTTACTAGCTCATTCAGTCCGGAATGACGAGGGATTCGACCTTGGCTCTTACGGCAACTTAATCCGTGAGCTCCTGATGAATCAACGGGCATTCCACAGAGAGTACAGTCATGGGGTTCACACAAGGGTGCTCCAAGACGGAGCCCCACAGCAATCCTGATACTTTCATTCCCCATCCGAAGACCGAGGGCGGAGATAGGAGCTGCACTTATCCAGGCCCCTGACTCTTTCTGCTGAGAAGCCAAGAGACGAGCCTTGGCTCTAGGTTCCGCTCTGGTGATGAGAGTGCTAAAACAACCCTGTACAATGGGAGAGTCCCAGGATTTCTGTTGGGAGGCTCTGGATCCTGATGGTGGTTCCACAGAATTTGGCATTAAGGTGGACCAAACCTGAAGAGCTTCATCCCTAGAGTGGTCAGTTATGGAGAGAAAACGGGCAGGGAGGATGGTGTGGGACACTGAAGTGCTGCCAGCAGCAGATGCCAAATAGGCAGAAGGTGCCAGCATAACAGCACTTCTTATCCCTAAGCCTCCAGAGTTGATAGGAAGGGTTGCTTGCAGCCAGCTAGAGTCAGATAGGTGGATGTTACAAATGCACTCTAGCAGGGACCTCTGCAGATCATCAAAGTTGGACAAAAGATGGGAGCTGAAGCAAGGAGCTGTGCGTAGGACATACAGTAGCTTTGGCAATGAGAAAGCATTTCTCAGAAGGCACAAAGCGTCATGTGCCTGCAATACAGACAATCTATCACCAAGTATTCTGAGATTCTCAATCTTCGATGAGAGGACATCATTAATGGCTTGTATCCCGCCAATAGGAGTACCCAAAAGTGAGGCACTGTTTGGATCAGTTATTCGGAGTGAGGGAGATAAAGCCAACATATCCACTTTGGTACTCTCATCTATGCAAATAATCTCTGACTTGCAGTGATTGAGAGACAAGCCTATCCCTGGGGAAGCCTGTTCCAGATACTGCAGGTCAGCTTTCACGTCATCAAGAGTGCCGCCTAGAGTTCCATCGTCCAGATAGAACACCTTGAATTCGGACCTGAGTGAAGAAATCAGGTCATGAATTGCAAGGCAGAAGAGTAGGGGACCAATGGGGTCCCCCTGCTGTACGCCTTCTGCTGATAAGATGGTGTGCCTGTCAAAGAACAGGAGAGATGGATACCGGTAAGCAGAGAATGCCAGAGGAAATATTCTGGGGACCTTGGACAACACGGAATGTAGCATTAGGTCCCTTCTGATGCTGTTAAATGCATTCTTATAATCCAATTTTAACATCATACTTCCCTGCTCCAAGTTGGACAGATATGACCTTGCAGCATGTACTACTGCCTCTGCACCCATGGATATATATATATATATTATAGTAATGATTTTGGCTAAATTGTATTTTTTAATATTTTAATTTCACTTCAGTTCCATCCTCTCCCACAAATGTCACCCTGGCTCCAAGGAGTAATATTGCTGTCGAGTGGTTCCCACCCAATCTCCTTGGTGACGACTATGTTAGTTACATTGTCACCGTTGAGAGCAGCTGTCTCACAGCAACTGTCACTACCAACGACACTACAGCCTCTTTTGAGACTTCGGACCTCCCTGAGGGTGTAACGTACAGCTTTTCTGTGGTTGCATTCAACTCCATTGGAAGCTCACCTGAAGTACTTTTGAACTATACAACGCCCAGAGGTGTGATATGTACAGTAGTTTGTATATGTCTATGTACTGTATGTATGTGTATATTGTGTGTGTGTGTGTGTGTGTGTGTGTGTGTGTGTGTGTGTGTGTGTGTGTGTGTGTGTGTATGTGTGTATATGTGTGTGTGTGTGTGTGTGTGTGTGTGTATGTGTGTGTGTGTGTGTGCATGCGTGTGTGTGTGCGTACATGCATGTGTGTGTGCACACATGCGTGCGTGTGTGTGTGTGTATGTGTGCGTGCGTGCGTGCGTGTGTGTGTGTGTGTGTGTGTGTGTGTGTGTGTGTGTGTGTGTGTGTGTGTGTGTGCGTGCTGTATGTTGTTGACCTTCAGTAAGGTTTTGCTTTATGTCCATGTACCATGTGCCATTTGAGCCTTATTTCAACACCACTTGTTCTTGTACAGAGGGTCAAATCTACTATGGATTCACAATGAGCTCCTATTCAGTCACGGAAGGAGAGCCAGTTACGCTGGTCCTAGAGGTCAATGAACCTTTGCCGTCCACTACCACTTTCTCTTTGAGTGTGTCAACTGCCAATGCAACACAAGGTCAGTGTGCAATGCTTCAAGCTGCGAACTGTCCCTCTCTATGGGAGTGCTCCTTCACTGAAGGTAGTCAGTTCTCATGGCCATTGTGTGCTGTTGTAGGCATGTCTGGTATTATTATTATAATATAATAATACCAGACCATATTATTCCAACCATATTGTGTACCATATATGTAATATGGTTGGAATTCTCCTGAAATAAAAAGAAACGTGTTTTTCGTTGTTGGGAAGTAAACCACAAAATATTTTCTCACAAAAGCTAGTATTACTGCAAGTTTTATTGTCCTTCTGACTTGAACTGCGATTTTTTTTACCATGAATTATCCAAATTTTTAGCATCCACAAGAATTTTATCCCTTGAAAAATACCCTCTATAACGTTTTGGTATTATACAACTATGCTATATGGTGGACTGTTCCGTAGATACTGCATATGTGAATGTGCCACGCAGTCTGCCACACTTGACCTGTGTCATAATTTTCCACAATGAGTGCGTCAATTTCTGAGAATTTCCTTCAGATTTGTATATGGTTTATCCGACACTCAATTTCCTAGAAACCTTGTTTACCCAGCGATTGTAGTTGTGGGGATCAAATTTTGTTGCACAAACCTGATCCCACTGTGGTATATTCCGGTCTCCATTTCAGGTTCCGACTACACATTGCCGGATAATTTCAGTTTTCAAATTCAAGGATGTGGTGCTGGGACTAGTGATTCACTCCTCATACCAACACACAGTGATTTTGATGACGACGACTGGGACTTCTTCACGGTGCAAGTGGTCAGTGCAGACAGCACCTACGTGGCCAGCACCACCACTGTCACAACGGTGTTCATCAGAGAGCCCACAACAGGAGGTGAGTGTTGTCCTTGGCTGGTGAAGTTTGGTATATGGGGACATTTTGTTGTGTGTCCTGCACATACGTCTACCTATGTGTGTATGTTGCTTTATGTATTTGCAGTATTTGCACTACTTCCTGTTTTTCATGCACTTCCTTCTCTTCTTGTAATTCCTGTACTTCCTGTACTTCCTGAATGCTTGTATTGCCTGTACTTCCTGAATGCTTGTATTTCCTGTACTTCCTGAATGCTTGTACTTCCTGTTCTTCCTGTACTTCCTGAATGCTTGTACTTCCTGTTCTTCTTGTACTTCCTGAATGCTTGTATTTCCTGTACTTCCTGTGTAACTTCTTTACCTTTCCAAGCCTGTGTATGTGCATCAGGGCGATTCACCCAATGGCTAGCTTGTAAAGATATTTTCTGTAAAGTGTCATGCAGCAGTGTGTGTAGTATGTGGGTAGTTGTACGTATGGGAAAAGTCTCCTTTTCTCATTCCAATTTAAGAGACTGCTGTGAGGTTTTCGAGTTCAGAATATACCGTATTTGAGGGAGAAAATGTCACCATCACTATTGTGGCCAACAAGACATCCAATGCCCAGCTGCAGGTTACTCCCCTGCCACTGACTGCCACGGCCGGCCAAGGTGTGTGTGTGTGTGTGTGTGTGTGTGTGTGTGTTGTGTGTGTGTGTGTGTGTATGTGTGTGTGTGTGTGTGTGTGTGTGTGTGTGTGTGTGTGTGTGTGTGTATGTGTGTACATGCACATGCATACACGCACGTATGTGTGTGTACATGCATGTGTGTGTGTGTGCGTGTGTGTGTCTATGTGTGTGTCTATGTGTGTGTGTGTGTGTGTGTGTGTGTGTGTGTGTGTACTTGAATGTGTGTGTGTGTGTGTGTGTGTGTGTGTGTATACTTGAATGTGTGTGTGTGTGTGTGTGTGTGTGTGTGTGTATGTGTGTGTGTGTGTGTGTGTTATTATTATTACTATACGTACCTCCTCAATTATCATAGAAGGGTCTGTGTATGTATATTTCATGTAGCTAGCCTGCCACTCCCTCCCTTCCTCTCTCCTCCCCACCTCCAATCCCCCCACCCTCCCCAGACTTTGAACACGGTGTCTACCAGTTCCAGTTCAACAACAGTCGAGTGGCCACAGTGTCCATTCCCACCATAAGGAACTCTTCAGTCTACCAAGCAATGAGCAGGTCATTCACTGTCACTTTCACTCCCTATAATCCAGGGAACGTTGTGTTTGTGACCTCTTCGGCTACCGTTCGTATCATGGACTATGAAGGTACGGGTGTCATGTGTGCGTCATGTATGGTGCGTACACAACTGTACCATCCTACAGTACATACACAGATGTTCTCCATAGTATGCCACAAGATCCTTCAGTACACCATCTATACCTGCAGAACCTCACATTCATCAACCTCACAGTACACCATTGCAGCAACTAGAGTGCACCACACATATGCAGTACACCACTACAGCAACTAGAGTGCACCACACATATACAGTACACCACTACAGCAACTAGAGTGCACCACACATATGCAGTACACCATTGCAGCGACTAGAGTGCACCACACATATGCAGTACACCACTACAGCAACTAGAGTGCACCACACATACGTTTAGTACATATGCTGTGTACATATGTACGTACTACTGTACAGTTTATATGCAATGCGCCACATACTGCATACGGTACAATACCTACTGTATACTGCACATGCATGTGTATAGCACGCCACATGTACAGAACATCACACATGTATGTATATGTATACCTATCATACATCACATGACTGTGTGATGCTTGTGTGTGTATGTGTGTGTGTGTGTGTATGTGTGTGTGTTATAGGAAAGAATCAGAAATGCTTTCTTTCTCAAAGAACACTTCTCATGTTTCAACAATTGTTGCAATTTTGATGAGGTATTGCCTCCAATGCGGCCTAGCAAAGCCAGTTTTGCTTACAGAATGAGCTGGAACTCTCAGTTCTCCAACTTCAGTATGCAGCATGTTAAGAACTGTAACTACAGTGCTTTTTGCTTACATTACTTGCAGTACCCCCTCACATACTGTACGTAGGTACATCATTCAGTGTACATATTAGTCTGGCTAGCTGTACACACCTAGGTCACATACACAGGACGGTCTAGCTAGCCAGACTATGTATTGTGTGTATACTTGTGCTAGTGTTATGCTGTCAGTGATATCGCTACGTGTCCTCACCGCAGCTCCCACTTTCGCTGTTCATTCAAACGACAACCCTCCACCCGGCAGTGTGCTGGACACAGTCATAGTCAGCGACTACCCAACCCGACGGTTCAACATCATTCCCAGCAGCAATTTCACCTTAACCTGTGCCACAAACTCAGCAAGCAACACTGTTAACTGGCATTTTGACTATTCCGGCGTACCCCTCCCACTCAGTGGGCAGGGTTACAGCATTTCTACTAGTGTCAATGTGAGCACATTGTCATTCAGTAACTTCACAGCTGGCAGGAATGGTGTGTACAGATGTTGGGCCAGTCGGTTTGCTGAAACTGTACAGAGTCGTGCAGTGCTTCTCAACACAGGTGGGTTCTGTGTGTGTGTGTGTGTGTGTGTGTATATGTGGTGTGTGTGTGTGCGTGTGTACGCACGTGTATGAGGTGTGTGTATGTGTGTGTGTGTGTGTGTGTGTGTGTGTGTGTGTGTGTGTGTGTGTGTGTGTGTGTGTGTGTGTGTGTGTGTGTGTGTGTGTGTGTGTGTGTGTGCATGTGTGTGTGTGGTGGCATGTGTGTGTGTGTGTGTGTGTGTGTGTGTGTGTGTGTGTGTGTATGTGTGATTCCTTTTGTCTACCTGTCTGTCTGTGTGTACATGTCTATGTGTGTGCATGTGATGTGTATGTATATGTATGTGTTAAAGTACATTCTTATGTGTCAAGACTGTGTATGTCTGTGTACGTGTATGTACATGAGTGTGTGTGCGTATTCTCATTATGTGTGTACAACCTCTTTTCACAGGTAGCACCTCAGTGTCAGCCCCCACTGCCCTGACATACCATTTGCTGAGCCAAGACAAAATTCTCAACCTCAGTATCACCCTCACTGGATCGTACAGTGTGATTTCCTGGGCCAGGAACGGCGTTGCCATCCCCATCAACAGCCAGCAGTACCTCTACCGTGACTTCGGTCATCAGCTGCAGTTGAACGCCGGTGGGCTGCTGCTGGTCAATTATACGGGACAGTATATAGCAACAGTGATCAGCAACTCTAGCACGAATGGAGTCACCTTCAGGTCATCTAGAAACTTTGTTGTTGCACTGCCAGGTATGTGTGCATGGGCGTACCCACCATTGAGGCAACCGAGGCAGTTGCCTCTGTTGAAGAACTTACGTACTAGTTGATCTGAACACATCCCAAATATTGTCCAGAGTCAGAAATACTCCTTCTTTCCCCCGAAGGGAAGGCAAGGAAGGTTTTTAGGCTTGTGCCAAACTTGAAATTGGATTAGAAGCTCCATACTACATACCTGTTTCACGATATTTAAAGCGATTTTAGCGACACCATTTTGTTACCATAAATAGAACAGGTCATTTTACACTGACTCAGCAGCATGCAGTGTCCTATGCATACTATATACAATGTCTATAGTTTTGCTTCAGTAGAAAAAAACCCTGGGTACGTCCTGTGTGTGTGTGTGTGTGTGTGTGTGTGTGTGTGTGTGTGTGTGTGCGTTCGTGTGTGTGTGTGTGTGTGTATCTGTGTGTGTGTGTGTGTGTGAGTGTGTGTGAGTGTGTG
>CAUJGJ010000258.1:2463600-2466100 GCA_963170055.1 Halisarca cf. caerulea | reverse complement strand
GATCAAAATATTGTAATCAATTAAGTAAAGTATGTGTGTTCAGCGTGAACACATGAAAACCATTGTGTTATTGTGGGACTAGTGGCTGTCTGGTTCCATACAGACATGCACTCCCCATCTAATTGTGCTGTACAAGTTTGTATCATCTTTAAACTTGTTTCAATTCAACATTCTTGTTAGCATTTAATAGCATCTGTATACAGATATAAGGAATATATTTGCATGAATACCCTTCTCGATGACTAGATTGAAAAAAAATAAAAATAAAAACCCTGGTGGCCTGGTCAATTTTGAAAGATGTCCAAGACCAGAAACATATTATTAACTTTGTGTGGCCTAACAATTGTGTGAATAAAATGGCTGACTATACATGTGTATGATGAATGTTGACTTTGTCACTGAGTGTGTGCGGTTTGTTGCATTAGGTGTGGAGCAGTTGGCGTTGGAGAGGACGGGAGCAACGTTTCAGTCTTTTCTACTATCACTGTACATAGCATTGGTAATTACATGCACACGTGCACACACACACACACACACACATACACATACACACACACACACACACACACACACACACACACATACACACACACACACACTCACACACACACACACACACACACACACACACACACACACACACATGTGAGTAATGTATAAAGCATTCCCAGGCAGTCATGCATGTACAAACAATACATGTGGATCAAATCTATAGTGTTTAGACAATAGCATATATTGAGTGTAGAGGTGCGTATGATGTGTGCAGTGCAGTGTGTGTTATCCTGTGTAGAGGTGTGTATGATGTGTGCAGTGCACCCAGTGTTGTCCTGTGTAGAGGTGCGTATGATGTGTGCAGTGCACCCAGTGTTATCCTGTGTGGAGGTGCGTATGATGTGTGCAGTGCACCCAGTGCGTGTTATCCTGTGTGGAGGTGCGTATGATGTGTGCAGTGCACCCAGTGCGTGTTATCCTGTGTACCTGTTCCTATGCAGCCTACCCCAACCCCTGCCTGTCTGCAGGGTGCAGTCATGAGTGTGTGCCCGGTGGCCGAGGGGTGTTCGTCTGCCGCTGCCCTATTGGTATGTACCTGAGCAGTCAGGACAACAGGACCTGCATTGACAGCAGTGAGTGTACCCGACTCAGGGGGTATCGCAACCTATCGGGCAGCATGGTACAGCACCACACTACTCCCATCCACCCCCAGTTCTCCGACTACCACAATATTAGCACGATATTATATATATACTATATATATTATATACAATATTTTTTATATTGCACTATTATTCAAATGAGAATGTACATATAAGCTTGTAGGCCTTTGTGTACTGCGCCTACATACGTATGTGTTGTGTACATGTTTATCCACCTCCTCTCCAGATCCCAGTGTGTCTGCTGTGGTCTCCAGAGTAATTGCAGTGACTGGAGACCTCGTCACTCTGTCCTGTACTCCGAGCGGTATTGCTCCCTCTCAGTCTGCCATCAGATGGAAGGTCAACGGCACTTACCTCACTGGTTCGAGGAGCATCTCCATGGGTACCTCCACAATGCTGGATCTCAGGCACACCTACACACTAACAAGAGCCACGCCCCAAATGGGAGGGTTGTATGAATGTGAACTTGCATCTTATCCCACCGTGTCCGCCAGCATCAATGTCACTATTGCTCCTGGTAAGAGATGGTACATGTGTTTGTGTGTTCCCTTTTGTACAGCTTTTGTACCATGTTTAGTGTATTGTATTTGTACCTTAGCCACTGATACTATGTGTGTGTGTGTGTGTGCGCGCGCGCGTGCACGCATGAGTGTGCATGTGTGCACAATCATACGAACATTAGAAGATGTACTGTAGATAGGAGTATTGATCTGTCGTACTTTATCACTTATGTCCACACCCAAGTACATGTACAGTGTACAGTATCCGTACATACAACATTGTATTTTGTGCTCTATCTACACACACCACATCTCTTATATAATAGGATGCTATCCAAACCCTTTTCTGACCAACACTGCTGTTGGTGGTGAGGTGAGTGTGCCTTGTGACTCCATCCATTCTGGTTTCAATTCCGGAAGCGTGACAAAATGGAAATGTGTCAGTCATTTGAACTGGGAGGGGGACTTCTCCACGTGTACTTTCAAAGAGACTTGGAAGAATCCACTCATTTTAGCTCGCTACTCAGTAGTTGTGGATCTCGAGGAGGCCACCAACAACAGAAGTGCATTTGAAAATAGTGTATGTTCTTCGTGTGTGTGTGTGTGTGTGGTATGTGTGTGTGTGTGTGTGTGTGTGTATGTGTGTGTGCATGTGTGTGTGTGTGTGTGTGAGTGTGTGTGTGTGTGTGTGTGTACGTATGTGTGTATGTGTGCGTATTAATGTGTGTGTGTATGTGTATGTGTGTGTGTGTATGTGTGTGTGTGTGTGTGTGTGTGTGTGTGTGTGTGTGTGTGTGTGTGTGTGTGTGTGTAATGGTGTTATTAGATGATCCACACACTTCCCGC
>CAUJGJ010000258.1:2433600-2446100 GCA_963170055.1 Halisarca cf. caerulea | reverse complement strand
TGCGAATTTAGACCCAAATTTGTATTTAGAGTGTTTATCAATGTGCATGTGTATGTGTCTGGAGTTTGTAATGCACTTTGGTGTGTGTATATACACTTGACCTGGTAGTGCAAGCGTTAATTACAAATTGTATATTAAACGAATAATGTGGAAATAATCTAATCATATATGCATCATTTGTTGATACCCATAGTATACTGTTTTAACGGTACATACAATGTGTACGTTGCACTATAATATTATATGGTGAATATATTATTGCATTGGAAATAGTATAGCAGTATTAATATAATATGGTTGCATACAGCCAGCTTCAGTACATGCATATTATACAGTATAATAGCTGCCTAAAAGTCTATCATTGTACAGTATTATCTATATAATATATACGTATACTGCAGTATTATAATATTATAGTACAGACATTGATCACCTTTGTGTAATACAGGTTGGTGTTTGCAGTACGCTTCATTAAAATCGTGACGCTAACCCAAATCCGTTTACAGGTATTAGTGCATTTAATGAATTTTCGGTGACAGAATAGCGGTTGCAAAAGCGAAATTATATCGCTTCGCTTTGCGATTTACGGTAAGCTGTAATCTGACAGCGTCAAATTAACTCTGTTAGTGAGCACTCCTGGACATTATATAAGCACTCACTGCTCTGTCCCTACCTCATACACTACCATTGAAAGCACCTTGGATAGTAAGTACCTCTGACAGCGAGTACCTATTTACCTTCCCTTGTGGGTATACTTACTATCCAAGTTCTACTGTACGTGAACAATATAGAGTGCCATGCAGCTTAGTACATGCAAACCTGGGATGGGACGAGACCAAGGCTGGCTAGTCTTGTGGCTTCATCCCCTCTTCTTTAATGCCCACCTCTCACAGGAGAAGGGGAGGGGCTGGCGCATTGCAAGACTAAAAGTTCATTGTGTAACAAAGTCTGTTGTTGCCACCAAAGAGAACTTACATCAGGTATTTTACAAATACACTACCTCATATCTTGCAAATTACATATTTTACATAAAGTTACAGAAAGCAGTGAAAACAAAAACAACAATGAACAACATCATCCATAACACACAGCATTGACATTATACTGTACAAGTTTTGTCAAGTCTTTAGAACACGGTATAAGACCAGTCCGATGACAGCAGCTGCCACCAACACAATGAGAACAAAGATTAAAATCATTTTAATGGATCTTTTCTGATGTTTCTCAGCCTGTGGATGGGGCAAGGAAACAAGGGCATATGAAGTGTGAAGGTGACATACACACATATTGTATGCTCACTCACACATAACTGCACGCACACACACACACACACACACACACACACACACACACACACACACACACACACACCTTTTCCAGTTGTTGCCTGCCTTCCTCCACCTGTACTGCTGCGTGCTCAACGTTGTAGTCAATACGGTCCAGTATACTGCCCTGTTCCACCACCATGGTCGCAATGTCTTGGAACATCTCGTGTATGTCCCGAATGGACTGGAGTATGACAGTTACCTCTTTCTCCCTCTCTACAATAAGGGCTGTGTTCTCTCTGACCTGCTGAACCTGTTCGTCAGTGAAACCCTGTGAGCAGGTGGACGGACATACACGGCATGAATGATGCAACTTACATACTCCTGCATCATGTAGTACACACATACTGTATTCATGGTACACAGAAAAGCAGGTGTACACTCATGTACACACACATTAGAAGGCAGACCAACACCTGTGCACATGCACGGATACACACAACACACATACCTACACGTGTTTACACACACATACTGTACATGCGTACTAACATGTATATATACACACACACAATATCTTGAAACTCACAATATCATAGAAAAGTTCAGCATCTGTTAGAGATTCTTCTTCAGCTTCTGATATCTCAGGTCTGAGCTCATGAGTCAGTAGCAGATCCTCCCGAGCCTTCATCCCTGAGTAGTAGCAGAGAGATGTGGTGACAAAATTACACACACCATATGTAGACTACTCACACATACACACACACACACACACACACACACACACACACACACACACACACACACACACACTTCTCAAGTAGTCAGCTTGTTGTCTTCTGAACAGAACCGACAACTCCTGAAGGCTGAGTGCTGTGGAAGAGGTCACATTCTTCGCAGCTGCCATTTCATGAGCAGTACCACTCTTTCCCTTGGCAGCAATACTCTGTACATTCTTCTTAGCCCGGTTGAACATCTACATATGAATGTACATAAATACACACAAATACATAGAGTACATACATACGTATGTATGTACTGTACATACGTATACAGAGACGTACTTGAACTTCCATTCAAGGGATATACATATGCACACACACACACACACACACACACACACACACACACACACACACACACACACACACACACACACACACACACACACACACACACACACACACACACACACACACACACACACACACACACACACACACACACACACACACAACAACACACACACACACACACACACACACACACACACAACACACACATACACACACACACAACACACACACACACACACACACACACCTGAGTTATCTCGCCTGTTATGATCTCAATACTGTGCTCCATTTCAGAGTCTCCAAACACATTTGGTCTTCGACTGTGTTCATCATGTAACCTGACAAGCTCCTCCACTGTAGGTTACACAGTGAACGCACGTGATCCACAACACACTTTATGAGACTAACCAAGTACTATGCTATAGACAATACATCACACCACACATTAATACTCAGGTCTTTTATACACTACACCCTTTAGCACATATGTATGTACGTACATACATAGATACGTACATACTTTTTGATTTAATAGCCGTCATCAGATAATTGATCTATATAAGGGAGGACAAAACGGTAACATATGAAATGGCAATTATGTAAGTTGCATTTGTACGTGTTGTATGTGTGTGTGTGTGTGTGTGTGTGTGTGTGTGTGTGTGTGTGTGTGTGTGTGTGCATGTGTGGACTCACGTCATCCAACTGGTGGGTCCTGTGTTGAGAGAGAACATGATAACATCACAACATACACACATACACAAACACACAAAGTACACACAGTACATGCATATATTGTACACTCACTGGCTAATATACACACATGGAGCTAGTCTTGTGGAGCCAGACCATTTCTGGACCAGCAATCAATTTGACTAATCAGGACATCTACGTACATACTGTACATACTGTATGCATGTACAGAACTAAACAGAATCTGCTTATCTGTCTACCAGAAATACATACCTACAGTTACTAGTGAATTGTTCCAAGAATAAGGGCTAAAGTATGTCATGAAATTAACAAGCAAACCATCTTTTTTCCCTACAACGCACAAAACAAAATGGCTACACCACCTCCCAAAGAACGATGCGCTTCACATATGTAAACTTAATATGCTTGCTGCTGTCATTCGTTACACACTCACCAGCTGGGAGGCATGGCAATGTCTCTCTCTCCTCGCTCCAGCTCGTCATGCATAACAAGACGAGCCGTATCATCATGCGGCTCCTACAAACGACAAACTGACAGTAAAGTTTCACAGATGCACTATTTTGTACACATAACACACGTCACAAATTATCCTCAAACTATCATAAATTGTACAATGTTTCATCATAGACACCCTGACCCCCGTGGTTCCACCCACTTGGGCTTCTTCAGGTACACTTTTTGCGTACACAAAGAAGCCCAATTGGGTGAAATATTAGAGCAATTTCATGATAGTTTGATGAAAAATTGTGACATGCAATATCGTAGAGGGCATTTCTCAGGGGTAAAATTTCCGTGGATACTAAATATTTGGATGATTCAGGGTAAGTAAAATTGTCATGTGTGTAATTCAACCCCTGAAATAAGGACACATCTACGTATATACAGGACAGGTTACTGCGGCACCAGTAGTAGTCTCACTTAGCCAGGCCCAAACCTCTTTGATCCTTCCGCACTAGTCCCACGTAGCCAGACCCATGCTTGCCGTGACTGACGTCACCAGGAAGGCGAGTGACGTCAGTCTCCGAAAATGGCCGAGCGAAATTGGGTCTGAGCTATGCCGGACTATTCTGTACATGGTGACATTTAAAAAGTTCATGTAGCCAAGTTGAGGGTCTGGCTACGCGAGACTATGCCAGTTGTATTTCGTCCTATCATAGACACTCTATACTACGTAGTAGTATAGATAGTGATACTACGTATAGAGTATCTATGGTCCTATACAGGTGATCCAAATAAAAAGCCAATAAACAATACAAAATGATACACTAAGGTGATATTACACAGGTCCCCCATTTATACCCAACCTTAGTGCTGACGGGGCAAACATCGAATGAAAAGATTTTAAAAAATACATGACATGAATAGATAATCCATGCTGATACATTATTAGTCTAGCTTGACTAAATTACTCCTCTTCCTTCAGGAATTAGGCCTGGCCACGCCAGACTGTAATACTGGGACAAACTAACTTTACTGAAACACTAGCATACCTACATTCTACATGATTACAACCCAAGCAGATTCTCTTACCAAAGAGACTGTAGGATCTTCTTGGTCGGTGGGTGACAAAGAACCCAACATTCTCTTTCTCCTGTGACAATCATTTCTCAATTGTATAAACTCGCCGGTCAACACTCTGGTAGCCATTTTAGGTACTTCCCTGAAAAGTAGCCCATGTTTTCCGCCTGTTGGGCGTTTATCCTATTAGAGAGGTGTGTGTAGATACTCGACACTGCCTGAGGATCGTACGCGGGATCGTATGAAAACAAGTTCGAATTCTGTGTGATCTGTGCGGAATAGGCTGGTCTGTGTTCCATGCGACTTACCAGGTGGGAAACATGTTAACAACGTCACTTCATGTGTCTCTTTATCCACTGGAACACCTGGTATGTGTTTATGCAGGAATAGATTGTCCCCTATGGATGTCAAAAATACAGCTGGAAAGCTCAAGAAAGAACTAGGCGTGTTTGGAATATTCTCCTATATTTTTGGAGGAACTGTCGGTTCTGGTATATTTGTCTCTCCGATATTCATCTTCCAGACAGTCAAATCCGGTGGTGTTGCCCTGAGTGTTTGGATTGTGGCGGGTATTATAGCTATTCTTGGCGGGGTCTCTTATTGCGAGCTAGGAGGGCTGGTGAAGAACTCGGGTGGAGAATATACTTACATACTCAAAGGTTTCTCCTTCAGAGGACGCAAACCTTTTCACATCATAGGACCCCTCCTTGCATTTTCAGCGGTGTGGACATACGCCATGCTACTGCGCCCAGCATCCTTCAGTGTTGTGATGTTGACTTTTGCAGAATATGCTTGCAAACCATTTTTTGGTGATCACGTGGAAGTACCAAGTTATCTCACTAAGCTAGTGGCCATGCTGTTCATGAGTAAGCTCCTACATGTATGTACATGTACATGTACAGTGTGTCATAGATGAACGAGAAGAATTGTTCATCTATGATTGTGCGCACTTGTTTTACAGTCTCTAAACTTACGCTGTGGAAACTTGTACTGAACACTCTCTCACACGCTCTCACAGTGAACTATACAGTCATTTATAGTGTAAAGTACATATGTATAGTATTAATTCAATCTATCTCCACTCTATCTGACGAGATTTTCTCAGATACTACATACATACTTTGATTACAGCCAGTTCTACACACTTGGAAATTTCTTCAAAGGGGAGAGGGGAATAAAAATACGTAGGTTGTGATAAATTAGGTGGTATATGGGTGAATATAGGATGAGCCAAGGAAGGGGGATTGAGTGCCCCCTCCCCCCTAAATGCAGTTCTGATTCATTGTGACCTACACTATGTGTGTGTGTGTGCGTGCATGTGTGGTGTGTGTGTGTGTGTGTGTGTGTGTGTGTGTGTGTGTGTGTGTGTGTATGCCTGTACCTTAGGTGGGTCTTCCAGGACGCACCTAAAACTGAAAGTCTCTGTTCGAAAGTCATTTTTTGTTCTTATCATTCTAAGCTCCCATCCTTGGCCAAGTGAATCTGTGTGATACGTTGGCTAGTAAATACAATACTAGGTAATGTATCACACATATGTATATAGATAACATTTATTGTTGTCTATTGTGTGTGTTAAGTACTAATGTTGTTGCCGTCAAAGTCGCATTATTCTGCTCCTTATAGAGTTTGTTGTATTGTACCTATGCAGTTTGCCTTGGGATTCTCAACTGCTACTCACAAAAGGAGACTGTGCGTGTGATGAATCTTTTAACAGTGACCAAGTTTGGAGCTCTTCTCATGATAATGATTATTGGGGCCATTTGGATCTTTTCTGGCAAGGCGTATATGTTAGGTCCTTCTCTGGCAAATGGTTTCACTTCAGATATTGGATCAATTTTCATTTCCCTGTATTCTGCCTTCTGGGCTTATGAAGGATGGTACGAACATGTACAGAACACATACACACGCATACACGTGCATGCATACACACACACACGTGCATGCATACACATGCACACACACGTGCCTGTGCACACGCACACACAGACACAAACACTCTTTCTCTCTCTCTCACACACATACAGGCATACGCACATATTCAAACATACGTACACACATACATTGGTGTATGTTTTGTCATTTGTTTACATATGCAGGACAGGTGCAGCATACATGGTGGAAGAAGTCAAGGATGTGACATGGTATGTCTGGTTTCATAGACTGTTGATGTGCACATGTCCTCACAGATACAGTTGAACCTCTCTATGTTCAGTGGTGCCCCTCTATTCTGGACACCTTGGGATCAAAAACGATTGTCCTGAAGTTTAGTAATTTGGTTCCAGTGGCATGTGTCCATATTAGAGGGGTATCCACAATTCAGGATCTGGATTAGAATGGTTTCACTGTATGCATACTACGTAAGTAAACACACACACATACACATGCGCGCGCGCACACACACACACACACACACACACACACACACACACACACACACACACACACACACACACACACACACACACACACATACACACACTGCCAGAGACTTCCACACTAACTTATCTACGTATATACTCCATTTTTTACAGGCTACCATTAGTTACGGGGGTGTCTATTTTTGTAACAGGATTCTGTTACTGCATGGTTGTCATAGCTTACATGGCAGCTTTGGATCCCAGCGATTTAAGCTCTATAGCTGGTCAAGCTATAGCCTTGGTGAGTATGGAGGATAGAGGAATTCACTTGTACATACTTGAATATGTGTATGCATTTACATATATTGTGCTTAAAACATCTGCATACACGCATGCATACACACACACACACACACACACACACACACACACACACACACACACACACACACACACACACACACACACACATACACACGTACGGATGCATGCACACACACACACATTCACACATGTATGTATTTGCAGAATTTGCTAAGCATGGATGTACATACATACGTACATGACTATATACTGTAGTCAGTACCAATTCTGCACAATTACATTCTGTCTTCATTCCTTTGTGCTTTCTTTCAGTAGCCATTTGCCAAGAAGACAATGGGATCTGTAGGAGTCATGATCATTCCACTGATGGTGGCATTGTCGACAATTGGGGCTGCAAATGCAACACTCTTTGCTGCCACGAGGTACCACATGTTTGCTGTTCTCTCAATGTGGTTACTGCACCTTCCACACTATGCACGTGTGGACTTACATATGTGTGTACCTTGTATTCTGTACACAGTGGAGATTCTGTATTTACACGTCACAGTAATCCAACCTTCTATTCTGAGTCTCGTGTGATAAGATTCCCTCAGTATTCGGACAACCTCTGTAATCTGACACCTTATTTGATGCCAACAGTGTCAGATTACAAAAGTTCCATTGTATTATACATATGTATATATACTGTTTGTATTATGTGTGAGTTGCAACTCATTTCATGAATTGCTCATTTTTGGACGGACAGAAATACCTATTTCCTACGCCACTACCTTACACTTGCATATGTACTTGACCAACATTAGTATTTGCTTCATTGATTTTATAATATTATTATCCTATTTAATAATATATATAATATAATGGTATAATTACATATGTTATAATAAAAAATACAAAAATTATTATTATTCTAATATTATCTCATACATGATGCTACAGATTATTATGCTATGTATATTGAAAGATATATATATTTTAGCATTATGTGTTGGTTGTTGGTTTGTTGGCACTGTTTTATCCCAGAGTACTGCTCAGTGCCTCCAGAAGTGGATATCTGCCATCTTTCTTGAGTGGCTTACACAGAACTAGAAGTACGCCAATTCCGGCAGTTATATTTCAGGTGTGTTGATGATCCCAGCCTTGCATGGAGGGTAACATGTGTGTGTGTGTGTGTGTGTGTGTGTGTGTGTGTGTGTGTGTGCGTGTGTGTGTGTGTGTGTGTGTGTGTGTGTGTGTGTGTGTGTGTGTGTGTGCGCGTGTGTGTGTGTGTGTGTGTGTGTGTGTGTGTGTGTTGTGTGTGTATGCAATACTACCTGCAGTGGTGATTTACCATACAATTAAATTATAATCATACATACATACATGGTTGTGGTCTAACCGCTAGCCCTGCACTTCTCCCCGTATGAGTAAGACGGTCCTCGCCCATGTAGGGAGAAGGGGCTGAGGTTAGACTGACATGGCAGTACAGTAGAACCTCTGTAATCTGACCCCTCAATCATCTCCGTAGCATCCTCCCTAATCAGATAATCTTGTGAGGTACATTGATTATGTTAATTTATGTACAGTCTAGCCCTCTTAGAGCCAAAACCCGAGGGACCACTCTTAAATGTTCATCTTAAGAGAATTTCATCTTCCACCTCCCCAGCACTGCACCCTAGTCACCCCACAGTGTGTACTTACAATGTACTGTACATGTGTGGACTTGTTTGCTGTAGTCACCAATGTCTTCTGTTTCACAGACCACCCTGGCTATGTGCTTGACTGCTGTTGGCAACATATCAGGTCTAATATCCAGTTTCAGTGCAGCCATCTGGGTGTACTACGCACTCACCTTTGCCAGCCTTCTCATCATGAGGGTCACTTACAGAAACGAAGAGCGTCCATTCAAAGTTCTGTTTGTTGTTCCTCTTCTGATGGTGTTTGTTTCTCTGGCGGTTGTGATAGTTCCGATCAAAGATCAGCTGTGGCAGTCGTTAAGTGCGTTTGGGGGTATTCTCCTCTCAGTACCAGTATACTTCCTGTTCATATATGAAGGATCTCAGGTAACTCTCTTCAGAGGGTTGAATGGTGAGTGTTTCTCCATATTGAAATCTCATTTATTCCAAAAATGTAACCAGTTTTTTTGTTACAAATATGTCTGCATGTGATTTGGATAGTGTGTATTTGTTTCCAAGTATCTGCCCCGTCTCTGTGGGGATGTATTCGTGATTGTATTGTTACAGTAGTACGCACATGATGTATTCATGGTTCATGTGGCATTGGTGTTGGACCTAAGGGGGGTGGGGTGGGGTGGGGGGCAAGGTCCCCTCTCTTGTTGAGATTGGGGGCCAAATGTTACACGTGTGTGTACACCTTCTGGGATCTTTTGTCCCCACTTTTGTGAGTGTTTCTATACCATACGATTAGAAATTTATGCTGTATTTTAATTATGCTTTTTAAAGAAATTGCATATTGAATAAGAATTGCAGTATAGTTAGTCCGGTATGCACTTTAATTTTCGCGGGGTGTATATCTCACAGATTTTGGCTTTTAACAATTTTCGCGTTTTAATATTCGTGGACGGCCATGTTGTACCATTGCACAAGAGCCTGATCTAAATTTTCGCGGGTCTAAACTTTCACAGATGGCTTCCAATCCGTGAATACCGCAAATATAAAAACACACAAAATTAAAGCGCATACGGTATTGAGTACCACATACGTAATACTGCATGTCAAGAAAATCACAGAATCAGAAATTGCATAGTGTCCATGGTTGTCAAATTGCATACTTTCACCTCGCATAGCGTACCAATCCCGCAGTAACTTTGTGTCTATAATTGTACGTATGCATGTTTAGTCTTTCACTTTTTACCATTTTGCTCTCCTTTTGTAGACAAGGTGAAAGACTATGTTTTCTCAAAGTTGGACTGTGTACCTTCACAACCTGATGAAGGCCTTGTGGAGTAGTTATCTGTAGAGGGCAATACAAGTATTATTTCATTCTCTCTTGAATAATTTTGTGGTTTCTATATAGTTCGATTTTTTGTTCACTTTGAATTTTTATTTAATTTTAAATTTCACCGTTTCTCAATTTCAAACCAGACGTTCGTGGAGAATGCAACACATTGTAACTATATAATAGTGCAGACCGCCGTCATAAGTTAAATCCCCCCCCCCATTATAAGGTCTAGAATTTTAAGGTTTTGAGCCCCCTGGGCCATAGACACATTTTTGGGGAAGGCAATCCATGGCAGTAAAATAAAATGGCCTCCGACACCGAACTCTTTGGCGAAGAACTCACTAGTCCCATTATAGAGGAAGAATGTCATAATGATGCGGAAGAAAGTAGTTTGGATGAGCCAAATTCTGCAAAAAACATTTCTGTAGAAATGGAAACGGGGAAACTGAAGAAGAAATTGGGTTTTGTGGCTTTGTTTGCTTACATCTTTGGGGGCATAATTGGTTCAGGAATCTTTATCTCTCCCGTCAAAGTCATACAAACCGTATCCACGGGTGGCCTTGTTCTAGGTCTGTGGCTTGCTGGGGGAACCATTGCAGTTCTTGGTGGTGTGTCGTACGTGGAGCTCGGTAGTTTTGTAAGGAACTCAGGCGGAGAATTTGTTTACATCGAGAAGGGGTTTTCGTTTCGTGGTCGCAAGCCTTTCAACGTCATCGGGTCACTTTTGTCATTTTCAACTGTATGGACTAATGTGCTCATTTTGAGACCCGCATCTATAAGCATTATTATGCTAACTTGTGCAGAATATCTTGTTCGTCCGTTTTACCCGTTTTACTGTGAAGTTCCTTCAGTGGTGATGTCTTTGCTTGCTATAGCATCTATAAGTGAGTGTGTGAGTGAGTGTGTGTGTGTGTGTGTGTGTGTGTGTGTGTGTGTGTGTGTGTGTGTGTGTGTGTGCGTGCGTGCGTGCGTGCGTGCGTGCATGCGTGCATACTTGCACTTTTTCAGTGTTGTATGTGCAAAAGCATCCTCTAAACATACACACATATGCGGTACATCTGTATCTGTGGTCATGTACAATTCTGTACTTAGAAATCTCTGTAGGTGGGAGCATTGACACTAGGAGATGAAATGAGGTCGTGGCAAATTGAGAGAGGGAGCCAATTAGGGTGGGGTGGGGAAAATTACTCAATAGTTGAAAAGGATGAGGTGGGCGGGGGAATGGGAATGGGAATGGGAATGGGAGTGGTACTGCCCTCATCCATTGTGTAGCCCTGTTGTATGTCTACATTAACTTGTGCATTCATATTTGAATTACTGAATTTGATATGTATTTCTATCATTTTCCTGAGTTTACTGTATTTTGCAACTTCTGTTTTGTGTAGTTGCTCTTGGGCTGATCAACAGTTTCACTCAAAAAGGCGCTTCTGTGTTAATGATCGTATTCACTGCTATGAAGCTGTTGTCAATGATCTTTATCATTCTTCTTGGTGTTGAAAGATTGGCTTCTGGAGACACACAGACTTTGAGTGACACTTTTCATGCTCCATTGAAGAGCACTGCCACTGTTGGGACAATCTTTGGATCACTGTATGGTATTTTGTGGGCATATGAAGCATGGTAAGGACAAAGGGGAATTTGTTGACACAGTAGAATTTTGTAGTAGCGGACACTCCCATTGTGGACTCTCTGATAGTAGACTCTCCGATAGTAGACTCTTCGATAGTAGACTCTTCGATAGTGTACTCTCTGATAGTGTACTCTCTGATAGTGGACTCTCTGATAGTGCACTCTCTGATAGTAGACTCTCCGATAGTGGACTCTCTGATAGTAGATTTCTGACATAAGGACACAGTATAGTGAACCTCTCTGCAAGGGGCATTGCTTGAGGTCCTGAAATATATATTTTCCTTGTAGTTCCATACTTTCTAAACCTCTCAAAAGGGACTGCTGCTCTTCAAAAGACAATAAGCAGCTGAAATATTACTGTACCTAAAGTGTCCTTCATTGCAGGGGTTGCTGTCCGTACAATGTTCTCTGTTTGGAGGGTTTGCTGTATTCTTGACTGTACATTTGATTTCTAAGTTTTATCATAAATCATTTACTATTCGAGACTTTGTTTCCTTCAATGCAGGAACAACACAGCGTACTATGTTGAGGAAGTCAAAAATATAAAAACGTATGCAAGGCACATGCTAGTCACATGATCACATTCTGTATTTTGACAATATTAGTTGCTTGTTTACTTTCTCCTGTGTGGGTAATCGCTTCTTTATTTCTGCCTGTACTCCTTTATATGTACGTACGTA
>CAUJGJ010000258.1:2421100-2428600 GCA_963170055.1 Halisarca cf. caerulea | reverse complement strand
CACAGAATAGGTACGTATGTACAGTACATGTACACACACACACACACACACACACACACACACATACACACACACACACACACACACACACACACACACACACACACACATGCACACACACACACACACACACACACACACACACACACACACACACACACACACACACATACACACACACACACACACACACACACACACACACACACACACACACAGTTGAGTACTCTCCATACTCACCGACACTTCTTAGCCAACAGTCGCTGCCAATATGAACAGTCTGCGGCTCCCCCAGCCATTGTACCAAGAAGATAGGGGTTGATTTCAATGACTTTCTTCACGGTCTGAGATGCTACAGGTGGTACAACATGGACAGAGTGCAAAGATGATGACTCTCACAAGGCCAAAATGTAGTGCTTGCATTGTATTCAGGAATGATACAACATATGTATGTATGTACTACTTTGAATCAACCATTATTTCTGTCCAATAAAAATCCACAATACAAAAAAATCTTGAGTACATAGTACTGCAAACACAACCAGAACATCTAGCTTCTACCTTCTTCCACACACATACACACACACACACACACACACACACACACACACACACACACACACATACTCCAGTAAAGTCTGGAGTATGGAATGAATTCTGAAAAGTGTGTGAAAGTGTTGCTAGGAGTGTATGCCCAGATCCCTTGCCACAAAGTAACTATGTACATATGTATGTACATATGTATGTGCATATCCCAAAGAACATACATACGCATCTATGAACAGAGCCCATGGTTTCCATCCCAATCCCAAGCCTTAAGGCCATAAGCCCATACTTGGCTTCCATTAATTGGGGGTACAAAGGCAGGGGTTGTTCACCCCTAGATAGAGTCTCCTTCCTCTTCTTGGAATTCAGATACAAAACATTAACGTGCACATACACATATTAATATGTACATACATGCCTTCGCAATCTTGTTTTTTCAAGGCATATACCCTCCCCCCCTCCCCCCCCCCCCAACACTTGCTACATTAGATCTTGTTGCAATACTACTGACCAATCCAGGATCCAGCAGTAGCCCTGGAGTCCACAGCTATGATCACTCCATGCTGAAACTTGAAGCCCAGTGTTGTTGTACCGTGGTCAAATTTGATCTGAACATCCTTGTCTCCGGATGAGAACTGCTCACTCAGGTAAGATGGCTGTGGAGTAAGACATCAAAAGGAATATCCATACCTTTGAATCAATCACTTCTCAAAAGGAGATGGTAATGCAATTGTGCAAGGATTACTCATAACAATCACAACAAAAGTGCCAGTAGTGAACAAAGAAAATGACAATTTTGGGAATGATTCCTACTCTCATACCATCTTTTAGGTATACGTTCTGCAAACAGACAGTCTACATATAGATCAACAGTAAAGTACTTACATTGCTGATATTGGGTAGAGAAGGTAATTCAGCTTCTAGTCCAGATGGTAGCACATTTAATTCACAATTCACTTCTTCGGTTATATTCCATGGCGTTATTGCTGTTTTGAAGCAATCTCGAGGATCCATAGATGAATACTTCGCTGCTAGCGCCATTTTCTCTTACACTCAGCACACAGGAGTTTGTAGTATCCATGGTCTGGCGTTGCCGACCCAATCTCGCGCGGCCATTTTCGGAAACTGACGTCAGACCACGAAAATGGCCGAGCGAGATTGGGTCGGCAACGCTAGACAAACAGGACTCGTAGTCTGGCGTAGCCGCCCCAATCTGCGCTCGCGGCCATTTTCGGGGACTGGCGTAAGTGAGTGTCGATGAGTATAATATTTATAGATCATCCATGTAAATAAATTTTAATGATTATTCATTATTTGCATGTATGGGAAACTACATGCATGCATGCCATTGGCATGTAGGTATCAATGTGTGTGTGTTGACCATTATAATATTGATAAAAAAGAAAGACCTCGGACACAGGGTTACCCTTAGCGCTTGCCTTGGTGATTGCCAAATATGCACCCTATAATATACTGTCATATTGCATACTCATGCATAGTTTTCTACATACACATGATGCGTGAACACTGACAGGAATTTTGATCACACCGGCCCAAGTATTTTGTTTTGATCATGCCATTGTATTTTAGAAGTGTTATGCATAGATGTGTAACATGACGAGCATGTACATTGTGTACGTAGATGTATTATTTTGTGTATACAGTGACTGTTGAAGCATATGCATCCCGCTCAAATGACTCCCTCTCCCTCTACTACTTCTCACAGCACCATCCATTGACGGTCCCATGCGATCAAGAAGGAACTAGGAGTTTGCAAAAGTTTGACTCTTGTCACTGGTTTGGAGTAATATATAATAATGTTCAGGGGATTATTGCTTTTATCGTGCAATTTGAAATTATTTTAAAAAATAAAGTACTTAAATTCTGTTTAATTGTAATTGCAAAACTCATACGTACCTTTAATGGATTGATTTATCAATGATTGTAGTGGACCAGGTAAAGGTATAATAACCTATGGGAAAAAGTTCACCTAATTGAAGTCCCAGGTCTTCAGAAAGATCCCTAGAGTGAAGTACTCATTCTCTTGTATCTCGAGAAGACACAATCTGCATTAGGTGGGATCTCGAGACCAGCCACAAGACCCAAAGCTCCCCTATACGATTCTTGGTACAGAACAATTAACTCTTGTATTTATGATGAATTAAATGCAATCAATAATTATTATTGTATTTATGTGTAAATTAGTAATACTGTTATTATGGTATATATTACGTATAAATTATAATGGAGTAATTAATGATCTTCTTCATATTACATTATTGTAATGATGTCATTGTGCACTGAATTCAGGAGGTTTGATGTATTTCAATCGCAATTAATGAATTAAGTTGCGTGCATGTTTAATTGTGAATGTATTCACTTCTCAACTGTAAATGTTTGTTGTTTAGCGCAGGTGCTTATCCAAAATATATCTTAATACCAACAGCGGTAGGCGCTTAACAAAAAGTAGGGGCTTAACATCCAGCAGTGCTTAATAATCAGCGTTTACCGTATATACACACTACATATGTCATATGTACATACGGAAGACAACGTATTACATGTTAAAATACTGTTTAAAATGTTTGAAGTTTACATGCAAGTACATATCTACATTTCCTGTAAACGTCAAGACGGACCGGACTTTTGTTCTTTTGTGTTAGCTTTTCTTTCTGATAGCTGAGGATCCTTTGTAGGTCTCTTTGGCATCCTCCACACTCCAGTGAGAGGGGAATATTCATCTGGGTTATCTGGGCACCAATTGCAGTAGCCTCTGGCTAAAGGTACCCCAGGTTAAATAAGAATATCCCCCCTCCCCCCATCTGCATGTGTGTGTGTGTGTGTGTGTGTGTGTGTGTGTGTGTGTGTGTGTGTGTGTGTGTGCGTGCATGCGTGCATATGTGTATGTGTATGTGTGTGTGTGTGTGCGCGCGTGTGTGTGTATGTGTGCATGTGTACGTGTGTGTGTGTGTGTGTATGTGTGTGTGTGTGTGTGTGTGTGTGTATGCACATGTGGATAGAGGTGAATACATCCCATTAAGCGATAAAAGCATAATAGTACACACGTTGTGAGAGACCAAGTGGTACCAGATCTCACCTCTTGTAAATTTAATGATTTACCCTCAGTCTGTGATCTGCTCCAATAACTATTCCCCTTATGAATATTCTCATTCACATCATAGATACTACCTACTATGTTGTTCACATTAACTCCACCACGTGCATGTCATATGGACAACAGCACAAATTCATGTACTAATAGCATTGATGACTTCTAACTGTATGCATATCACAGGTGGGTATATACTGTACAAACACATCATGCATGTACTACACAATTGCTGAAAAATTAAACATAATATCCATGCATGGTCAAACATGTTTCCATTTGGTATTCAACTTTTAACTCACCAGTATCACTACAACAGAAGCTATAGAACCCCTCATTCAAAAAAAAAAAAAAAAAAAAAAAAAAAAAGGAGGACCCCAGATCATTAGGGCTATCTAGGGAGTTAACACTCACTCTCAAGGATATTGAGAAGACTAGTAGTGTGGGAGACCAGCTGCGAGACCCAAAGCTCCCCCCATACGGTTCTTTGTACAGGAGTATTGCAACTGACCACTGAGGGACAGGAATTTTTTTTCAGAAATAAATCCGAAAAACCCGTCTGACGAGGGAATCGAACCCATAACCTCAGCACTACATGTCACCATCGCTAGCCGCTAAGCCATCAGGGACCTGCTAAATAATTACTATTAGAAGCGCTATTTATAGTTAAGTTAGTTGGGTAATAGGAAAAAAAAAGAAAAAAATGTCACGATCGGGGCTCGAACCTGCGCTCTTGTGCACGGCAGCCTGTGCATTTCACCACTATGCCATGAGAGACCCTCTGTACGTACACTACTAAAAGCGCTATTTGAGGTACTGTGGTAGTCCGCAAGTCGCAAAATGGCGGCAGGGGTATACTCTCAACTGTACTAGCTAGTCCAATGATTGGTGCCTTTAAGTCAATCAACAGATTCGGGTATGTTCGAAAGAGGTGAAAACACGCGGTTTGGTGGATCATATCCCCATCAGTAGGAAGAACTGTTTTGTTGAGCTGAAAAGCTGTTTTCAGTTGTGATGTGGAATGAAAAGTTGAAAGTGGTACTCTTTGGAAAGACGGGTACCGATAGAAGCAAAAGTAAGTAACACTATTTCAGGAGGGGACATTCTCCTAAGTGATTATGGTCCTAACTAGTAGCGTACACGTCCACCACTTTGAAGATGCAGACGTGGAAAGAATTAGGGCGCCGCGCGTCCTGCGAATGAATTCTCTGGCGAATTTCAAGATCGAAGCTGGCGTCGGCATCCTGTTGAATTCCAGCGCTTGTGTCCTCCAGGAAGGAAGACCCAATGGAGAACTGTGGTGAAATGGAAAAGAAGCGCCTTTCTCCAATCCTGCCACAGCGATTACCTTGGTATAGGTTTGACCATTCGATGAGAACTGGATAGACTAGCCCCAATCACAGTATCTGTGAATCCCCACCAGCCACTGTTCCTACTGAGGTAGCCATAACAACAGCCAGACCAGACATTGTGCTGCTTGACAGCAAACCAGTCACCCTCCTGGAGCTAACTGTGCCATGGAACTCTGCTGCCAGTTTGGCCAGTGCTCAACTCAGGAAGCAGAACAAACCATTGTACCAACTATTAGCCTCCAATTTAGACACCCAAGCCCATGGATGCCGAAGATCCTCACAATCTAGATTGGATGCCTGGGACATTTATTACTATTATAATTTGCTCGAATTTGCTTTACAGTCACATGCAAATAGCCTGATGGTCTGATACCAGTCCTTTCATTTTGCCAGCAGAAGAAGGAATGGTTTAAGCCTAAATTTAAGGAGGGTAGCCCGCCCTGCTTAAAAGGGCTGGCGAGAACACTGCAGATGTATTGTGCATACAGTGACTGTTGAAGCATATGCATCCTCCAATGACTCCCCCTCCCTCCGCTACTTCTCACAGCACCATCCATTGAAGGTCCCATGTGATCAAGAAGAAGCTAGGAGTTTGCAGAACTTTGACTCTTGTCACTGGTTTAGAGAAATAGATACAATAATGTTCAGTTTGTCGTGTAATATAAAATAATTCTTAAAGTGCAGTGTATCTTGTCTAAACCGAACACCCTTGGAACCAAAGAAAAGGTTCAGTTTAGAGAGGTTTTCGGATTAGGGAGGTTCTATATGTACAGCAAATATAGAGAGCAGGACTTGAAAACACATTTGGTTTAGAGAGGGTTTTGGATTACAGAGGGTTCAGATTAGAGAGGTTTCACTGTATTTAGTTTCTGTTTAATTGTAATTGCAAAACCCATACATACCTTTAAATGATCGATTTATCAATTATTGTAGCGGACCAGGTAAAGGTTTAGTAGCGTATGGAAAAAAGAAAGAAGTCCACCTAATCGAAGTCCCAGATCTTCAGGAAGAGCCCTAGAGTGAAGTACTCATTCTCTTATATCCCGAGAAGACATGATCAGACCATAGATACATACTGTGTAACCTATGATCACACACACACACACACACACACACACACACAATTGTGTTGAAATGATAAACTTGGGCCTTCACGCACCAGAGCATTTCCTGAGGATCACTCCCAATCTAGACAGTCCATGCACATGTATTAGACGGACCACTCACTTCACAATCATAGCAATCAGCCCGTCTACCGAAAATTGACATTTTAGGGTCTATGCTTGGTCATGCCCTTTTACGGCACTAGTACTATATACTGTACGGCTGTTTTGAATTATTCATTATTATCTCGTTAAAAAAAACAAAAAATAAACTATATACTGTACAGTAGTCTGGTGTAGCCAACCGTTTCCACCCATTTATATGGTGGAAAGGGTCGGATACACTAGTCCAGTCAGCTGTGACCCATGTTCGTATGTAAGCGCTACCGGCGGGAAAGGGAAACGTTTTCCTTTCCCACCCTTAATTGGCGCTTGCATACAAAAGTGGGTCACAGCTGACTGGACTATATCAATCAATCAATCAATCAATTAGCCACATACACAATAGAATTAGGGCAAAACTACCCTATAATGCATACAAATAGGAAGCATCGCAAACAGTTCCACAATACTACCTATGGATGTGCATTAATAGTGTTAAAATGAAAAGATCTGACAAATACACAATAACCAATAATCCAAATGGGAAATTCATTGAAATTGTGTGGCCCACATCCTCATGATACTCTTCATGATTGAGAAATGCTTACGTGCCTTATCTAGTATCAGTGCCACACTATCCTCATCGCTCCTCTCCTCATTGTTCTAAACTATACAGCTCAAGGACTGCATAAGAAAATGTTGCTCAGTGTCACATGCGTCACACTCTAGTAACCAATGTGAAATGTCTTCCACCTTCCCTGACTCGTATTGGTAACATATCCTATCTTTTCTTTGAAGCCCCTGCCACTGTCCACCTATATACAAATCTGAAGGGGGCTGTCCCACCTCTCAGCATAATCATACGATATAGAATACACCAGGTAGGGGCCCGGCCACGTGACCACATTCCGTGTCCGTAAAAATGGCGTCATCTTCGCAGGGTATTCACCAGAATTTGGTGCTGTAAGTCTAGTCTCTTACGTACACAGAATGCATATGTAATTTTAGAAATATAATTTTTATTGCAGGTATAGCACTGATGACAAATTCTTCATAGTCGGAGGTCAGCCCAACGAGGTACTGGAAATAGACAGAGTGAACTTCGACTTAAAATTGATAGGTACGTTGCCGTCGGCTGCTGTTCTGTGTGGTCCGTCCAGACGGATTTTGAACAGGTAAAAGTATTCAATATAATCAACTAGCAATTTGTGTTGCTCTGAATTAATTTAAAGTTATGTTCTTTCCCGAGCAGACTACGTACCATACACAGTAGATCTGTATATGGTAT